>CATIWF010067377.1:0-26648 GCA_949630135.1 Balakata baccata
CTGATAATGTATGTGTTTTGTATTGGGTTATTGGTTAGAATGGCGACCCTTAGGAATTTAAAAATCAAGACAAGTACTTGTAAACGAATTGTGAAGGAGCTACATTCCTACGAGAAAGAGGTTGAACGAGAGGCTGCTAAAACAGCAGACATGAAGGCGAAAGGAGCTGACCCTTATGACCTTAAGCAACAGGTATGGCCCAATTCTGAAGGTGACACAATCATCATAATGATAACTTAGGGGTTTTTGCCTACATATTTGAATAGCTTTTGTCGATCTTGCTGCTGTAAGCTTGTGCTTGAGCTTCCTATTTTCCTGCACACTTTTTGATTTGGTGATTTTTTTTTTGGGTTCCATGATAAGATCTGAATTATATTGGACGCCAAACTTCAAAGGATGAACTTTGAAAATGCTTGGGGAAAGATAAGGGGGGAAATTTTTTGATTTATATGAAAAGAAAAAGGTGAAGGAGGAAAATGAAATCCTAGGATTTAGAGTAGAATATGTGCACACAGTTTTATTCAAAGATTAATATTTTGAATCATTGGGCAAGAAATTTTGGATATTAGGACCGCCAATAAAATTGGCAACATGATGACTATTTTGTTCTTCAAATATGATGGCTTGATAACTAAGATCACTATATGTTGTCTTTCTGTATTTTAATCTCTAGAACTCAAGTAAGCTAAGGTTTTCAGGCATGGAGACTGCCATTGACCAAATGAAGAAGGTCGCAAACATATTACAGTGAGAAGGAGAGTGATTTTGCAAAGAGTTTCTGCTCTTAATCTGAGATTGATATTTGGGTTATCTGACAGAAATTGCGACCATGTTTTTAATTTATTTTACCTTCAGGAAGAATTCAGTTTTCGTTAATTTGAGCAACCATGTACACACTTATTTGCATATAATTAACAAGCCAAGTGAAGGAATTTTTTATTTTTTGATATGAGCTCTTACTTTTTCTAATCAACCTTCTTGTTTGTGGTTGATGTAGGAGAATGTGCTGGCTGAGTCAAGGATGATGATTCCTGATTGTCGCAAGCGGCTTGAAGCTACTTTAGCTGACCTAAAAGGAACTCTGGTATGATATCTCATGCAATTAGTATGTTGTTGATAATCACGTCTTCTGAATGTGTTCTTAATATTCTTAATTTTTTGTGACTTAACATAAAGGTCTATAAAGTTTGGTAATTCAAAATATGAGCATAACTGCATCAGTGATCTTCATTTTTAAGACTTTGAGATATGAAAATAAAATTTCTTATCATCTTTTGTATGGCTTATGAATTTGAGTTAGATATTCCAACTGGGGCTTGATGATGTGGTGCCCCCTAGAAGGGGTGAGCATCTGTTTTGCATATAACTGATTAGACTCTGGGCAAGTTATATCTAGCTATCAGACATTTCACCTGTCAGCCATTTTTTTTTGAGTCACTAAGAATACTGCACTTTTTTTTTGTACTTGCATATGATAGTTCCCTTCTCACATTTGCATGCTTACGTTGAGGGTTTACAAGCCTTAGAATCAGCATAGGAAGAAAAATTATTTGGACTGAAGATTACTGAGTTTGGGTTGCATAACCCGATGTAGGATTATGAAGGAGATACACCCAGGATGATCCAAGAAGGCTGGACTCCTTCCTCTCAGAGATCAGCCATTTAGGTTATCCCTAAGTAGTTATGTTACTTCAGCTAATTCCTTCTATTTGCAGTATTGTTTGAAAAATTCAAGAATGAAAGTCCTATTGAGGAGACTTGAAAGAAAAAGAAAATAGCGAGAGCTTAGGCTACATGTGGAATTGAAGATCAAATAAGTGAATTCTTTTATGTAAAATAAATTATAACCAGAATAATGAGATTAATCAAAGGAAGCCCCTGCGTGCAATCCAGGAGTGGTGCAAAGTTGGAGAAATTCTTGTCAACTTATTCCTCATTAATAGTTGTAAAAATGCACTAGGAAAAAAACAACATAATAGTGTTTTCCTTGTGCAACATTATTTTCTGCTTCAACTTGGTTTTCCATATCACCAAGGTCATGAGAATAACTATTTTCAGGCTGAACTGGAAGAGTCTGATCATAAAGACGGACCAGAAATTGAGGATGCCCGCAGCACTATTACAGAGGTTGAACAATTGTTTCAAGCAACAGATGCATAGGGTGTGTTGACAATCACGATGTAAAGCTTTTGTCATTGACATGTATGCCTGGTGATTTGCTTTCAGACACAAATAGTGGACATGACCGCATGAATTGCTGCTTTGATGGATTTTGGCAAAATTGTTATCCAAGCACAAAAATGCTAGTAAAAAGCAGTATAACCTGAATTTTATATCACTAATAGTTTCCTGGTTGAAAATGAATTTTACTTTAGAAGCTTTCAACTTTTCACAAGTTTAAGAAAACCCGTGGTCTTGTTCATGCATTAGATGCCGCCCTGTTTAGTTCGTTTAGTTCAAGAAATGCAGCATGCTCTCTGGATGGAGAAGGAAATATGCTACTCTTTCGATTGGGAGAATAGTTAATCCAATATTCGAATAAAATGATAAGAGGAAGGTAGAACAAATTTAAAGTATATGTTTTATACAGTGTTTTTAAGACTATTAATTTATAACGAATTGATTATATGTCATTTTTTATCACTTGAAAAGAATAAAGAAAAAAGGGAGAAGAAGATTTTCCAAGGAGTTTTTTTTTTTTTTAACAAAAGTCAAGAATTTCTATTTATATTAGAAAGAAAAGACATAAGATTAATTATGATTAATTTCCTTAAAGGAGGCCAATTATGTATTAGTAACACTCAAATAATAGTGAATTTAATTTTTGAAGCGTCAGAAAATGAAATTCTTAAAATTAAATCTAGAGAACAAGCGATACAAACATATGAATTCATATATGCGTGTGGATTAGTTATGCACACACTGCAACACAATACGGGCATGTAGAATCCATATAGGTGTGTCAGAAGCTTAATCATGTCAAACGACACGAGCTTGTCGTTTGTCTTTTGATTACTAAAAAAAATGTAAAACTCGGACTTGTTCTGGACTATGAGATTTTGGCCCGATATTTGTGTACACCTATTCCGAACCATGAATTTGCATTTCCCCTGCGCTTGAAAATTTTTTATGCTATTTTCTTATTGATGTAAGAATTCATTTTTTTATTTAAATTATGCATCAACCTTATATCTTAGTGATGTAAGAAAAGTTTCTTATCAAAGAGTTTATTTTGAACTTTAATTTATATTCACATTCTTTATTTTGAGCATATGAATACATTACTTTATAGTCCTTATGTCAATGAACACATATCCAGATCTTCCTTCCAAAATTAAATTGTGAAACTCATTCGAATTACCCTATCAAAATGGGTTATAATAACAATTTTCCAACAGATAAGTCTCAATTTTTTATTCCTTTGTAGCTCAACCAATTCTGAACCCTTTTCTTTTTTCCCTAATTTTCCTATTAATTCAGCCTAACAAAACTGTAACAACCAACTGAACTCATCATGCCTTATCACTGAAACATTTTCCTTATTCTTGTGTTGTTGGAAATGAAAATTGTTGGAATTCCGAATGACTTGTGGTGTCAAATGATCAATCATAAGTATGAAAGTTAAAGCCGGGGTAGATAGGCGTAATTCAGAGGCTTAATGATGCCTTATGTTCCACTTAAACTATTTCTTAAAACAAGAAATCCTGTACACAGTGCCCAATTTTACAGAAATCAGTAACATTAACATAGTGATTCTTTGTTCACGAAAATTAATCGCCTTAATTTTTTTCTTCCCTTTTTCTCATAAGGAATGGCGAGACCCTATTCTAAGCCTCCTACGGAAAGGCCTGCATGCGACAATACTAAGATCAACTGCTGCTGCAAGTGCCATAAAGATTGCAGCATCTTCTATGCATGTCACATGTCGAATGGCTAATTGAACCAACGGCTTGCTATGCTTTCCTTCCCCTTGCACTCTACAGCTCATGACAAAACCACCAGCTGGACCCAACCCTGAAAAGTCACCACTGCTTTGTGGACTGGGTATTGGGGTTGCCATTCGCATCTGTCTGTCGGTGTCTATGAAAAATTCCCCACCCTTTTCAGCGCTGATGAAGATCTCTGACATGAGAACCTCACCCCTTTCCTGGCTTTCTGACAAAAGATGAAATCTGCAGCAAATGGAATCCCTCATACTGCGCTCACGCCAAGCCTCAAGCTTTCCCCATGGCTGCCAGCTCTCAGGCCTGCAAACATCAGGACGAACAATCAACCAAGCTCCTGGGTTTGACTTGGCAACCCAATCACAACCTGTTGATGGCACAAAGGGAGTTGTTATGAAGGCTGCCGCAACAGCTGAGCCAGAAAGATCGTGTATCTTCACCTTCCATCCCTTCCGTTCTCTTCGTTCTGTTTCCAAGTCAATACCACTGACAGAAGTTGACCGGTAGGTGCTCAATGGATCCACCTGAGGTACCCTGTCAGTCCACAATCATCAAAAGCTTCATTAAGAATGATCTAGTGATTTGATGATGGCAAGCACAGCCTATTATATATTGCTGGTGTTTTTTGCCCCTTCTGATTTTATATCTTGTTTTTCCTCTCAAATTATTTACAGAGCAGATGGTGTGCACAGATAGAGTTTAAGTCACAGAGCATTCAATTAAGATTCAGCTTCTTGAATTATTGTGGCCTAATCCAATGCAAGTCCTATCATACTAAAAATATCATAAGCTTACTGAAAAAACATACTTAAGGGACTACGTAAATCATATCACCTGTCCCGACTAAACTTGCAACTGAATATGGACTGCTTGATGGAGCCTTGAAGCTGAACTATCTGAGGACTTGATGCAGTCACATCTTCGAACTGGAAAACATATCTTGGGTCAGGATCCAGTTTTACTTTCAAATGAAGCTCAGCTCCTGGTTTTCTGCTCTCTTGCTTGTTTTTGCCAATACCTATCCACCCATTGAAAAGGATCACTGGCTTCCGTTCACCCCATTCAGGACCTACCTCCAGCTTAAACGTTCCAATCTGCTGCCTTTTGATGCCAACTCCACAATGGGATCCCTTCCTCCCAGTGAATACAATAACCTCAAGACAGGCATGATGTGTGTAGAAACAGCCAGGTGCTAGTAAAGCTTTCAGATCTGACTCTTCAAGATAAAAGCTTGATGCAATGCTGTGAATATCAGGTGTCCCTTCAGGTGAGGATACAAAAGGGACTGAAGTTTTTTGCACAGGAAAACCTCGAAGCCGTATCTCACACAAGCAAGGAGAAGTTAATGAATGGATTCCAGATTTTGCGGAATTTAGAGCTGTTCCAGGAATCCTCAGCCCAAGTGAGCCTATTGACAACCTGATAAAAGCCTGAGGATCCATTCTGGTCATAAATTGCTTCCCATTTGATCAAAAGCTCTATGCTTGGCCTGCTTAAGAACCCTGTCACTTCAGCAGGCAACAGTAAAATTGGTGCAAAGGAATAGTATGCAGCACTCTCTTTCTTACCTAATTGGATGTTATCATTTTATTCGGAATACTGTTTACCATTAACAGTACAAATATCAACATTTTATTGAATTTTGGAACCTTCTTACTATAAATACCTTTGGAGTATTTGAACTTTTAGCTTACCGTTGCCCAAGCAGCAGCCTATCAATTATATACTACATAATATTTACTTTAAGGACATTTAACTAAGAAAGAGAGAAAAGCATTCATCACTTCAAAGTTCAAATTACATAGTATCAGCCTTAAGAAAGAAATTAAAAATAAACAACTCCAAAGGAAAAGAAAAAAAAGAAAATAGGCTTAGACACAAGGGAAAGAAGACTACAAACATAAAAGACATGGAATTTACAGCAACACTCATACTTACACAAATAAAATACTAATTTCCAGAGTCCAAAGAAAGTTTCAGATTAAGCTAGCTCAAAATTGATTTTAATTTCTACACAAGTCAAACAAAGACCGCTTGATGACCACACCATCTGTCAGTAAAAGGGGCCTAAAATTCATTACAAATCCAATCAAGATAATTTTTATAGATAAAAGTTAGTCTGTCCAGAAGTATTCCTTTTTCTAAACAATTCTAAATAAAGAGAAAGATGAACAACAAATATAAGGAAAAAAACTTGCAAGAACCAATGGTTCAAAAATCTAAAAATTGTCAACCACTTATATCTACTATTTGGATGTATTTATTTATCCTTCAAGATTTCATTCACTTCAAATAGAATACCAGTTACAAGTAGGCATCCTGATCAAAGAGGAAGTTCTAATATTAAGTCGAACAGAAAAAAAATATTGCAAAATACAACCATAGAAGCATCGAACCTAACCACTTTGTGCTTTCAGCTTCATCAGATTCCGCTAGCATGATAACAAGCTGGCACATCATAACACTACAAGAACAGCCTACTTTATGCCTCTCGAGGAATAAATATGATCAAAATCCTAATACACTTGTTGATGCAAGATTCCATGTCTTTTAGTAAGTGCCGACTAACTCACAAAATAAACAAGTTTCAAAAAGCTGACTTTCCAATACCTCACAGAAAAAGATCTTAATTTTCTTGAACACCAGGTCTTTGCCTTGCCAAACTCTAAAATTTTATATTTCACTCCAACATATAATATGATCAAGCCAAAATCATGTTGCTCCATGTGTTCTAACTACCTGAGACTCACTCCTCAGTTCCCATGCCAAAGCAACAAATCGGACCAAAGTATGCAACTCCTAAAATCATTTGGCTTGCTACATCTTTCATACCATTACAATAGATCCACGCAATAAAAATTAGTTTGATCCAAGCTCTAAAATTCACATCAGAGTCTGATAGAGGTGTTTCTACAAGTTTGTCCGACATCATCTTCATCCTCTGATGTCAAAAAATGCAAAATTCCCCTTTAAATGTCAACTCAGCTTCAGCTATGAGTGGCAACGAGGCAGATGGGGGGTCAGATTTCACTCTCCCTGTCCTTGTCCCCACCGCAACCCCTACGAGAAAATAATATTAATCCTCATCCCCGCCCCAAATGGGGTCAGATATCCTTACTATATTTTTTAACTTAATTATATTTGATATATCTATTTAAATTATTAATTTAATTCACATTAAAATAAATCCAAAATAAGAGCAAAAATTTATAAAAGTTTCAATATTTTAATTTTTTAATGTTTCATTATTCATACTTAACTAATGAAAATGACAATATTAATCAATCCATAAATAACTAGCAAAGTGAATATCCACTATAAAAAAACATCAAACTATTATAACCACTATATCTAAAAATTTAAAGTAATTGTCTATGTTATTCTTAAAGTCAAATAATTCAAAAAGATAAAAAGTAGCAGTATCTTCATACGGTTGCAATCACATACACCAATAAAATTATAGTCATCAAGATATTCACCATTAGTCTAAAATGATTCTTGCAATCATTATATGCATTAATTTAATAATTTCTATCAGGTATCTCAAATATATAACTTATTAAAAAATATAAACACTATTTATAACATCTAACAACAACTTGTACATTATATATATATATATATATATATATTTGGGCAGGGCATGGGATGGGTACATAAATACCATCCCCCACCCCATCCCCACTAAATATCATCTCGAATTCTCCTGTAACCCGCTCCGATCCCGGTCAAAAGTCAAAAAATCCGCCTCATTTGGGTCGATACAGGGCAGTGGCCCCACAGGCCCGGGTTGAATTGTCATCTCTAACTTCAGCACATCTGAGTGATCTATTTTACTCATTCTCTAACAACCGAAATCATAATAAAAAAAAACTTGCTTTTGATAAATAAATCTAACTCAATTAAAACAAAGTGCAAGATAATCTCTAGCTTCAATAAAATGGAGCAAGTGAATTCTTGACAACTACAGCATTTGTTAGCAATTGCATGCAAGTTAAATGTAGTATCTTAAGATTGATTATCACCTCCAAACTTTATATTGTTCCCAACAAGATAGAACAAAATGTTTGATGATATCTTCAAAAGGATGCCACCTCCAAATATTTCCTCCTCCATTTTCTCTCTTTCATTGATAACATTTTCATTCTTCTCTCTCTTATATTTGTGAAAGCCGAATAAATCCAATACATCCTCAAAAACTGGCGTAAAACATTATATATAAGAAATAAAACTAGTTTTCTAACCTCAATAAAGTAAAGACAATTTTTGCCTGTACATGTATATTGTTACTTTTCTATTATAACATTAGTATAGATCCTACTTTGGTAATAGATTTCCAAAATTATACACAAACTAGTAATCTCAATCAGATTTTGTTATGCAAGCAGTGGTTCCAGGAAATCCTGTACTGAGGGCCTGCTATTCCTCAGGGAATCTACACGAATTCTGTGACAAAAGTAGAATTAAAGTTATAAACAGCATGCTAACCCAAATTTAAAATTTACTTCAATTCGTTGACCCCTGTATTTAGACACCTACGGGCGACAAAACTATAATCTTATAAATATGGGTCTTCCACGTTTTAAAAATAAACATCAACTATACTCAGGTAGGCTAAATTGAGTGTTGATAGAACTAAAGTTTTCTACCACTTTCATACCGACCAAAAAAATTAAAAAAAAAAAAAAGACTGCCTATAACCCAATAAATTGTACTTAAAATAGGAAACCAGCATAAAACTTCAAAACAAATCAGATTAAAAAGTGGATAACCCACCAACATATTCCTAGCTAAAACTAACTATTTTCTCACCAATAATACCACATCAAAACCATCAAACAACCAAATAACCAAAGTCAAACTCACACGTATAAATTAATCACATGCATGGAATCATAAAAAGGCAGTCAAGTTTGTAGTAGAAGCCCAAGAACATACACAAGTATTATATATGTTAAGGAAACAGAGAAATAAAAGATACCCACCTCACCTGAACATCTTGCTTGAAGAAGCTATAATTCAGCTAGGAATCTGTGGATGGAGACAGAACTAGCAGGAAAACAAGAGAAATATAATTTGAGGATAACCCAAGAAATTCACGAAAACCCACATTCAAAATCCGCAGAATTTGTGACAAGAAGCTCTCTTCTTAATTTTTACCCTCTCTTAAAGCATCTGTTTCTTGCTCTCTCTCCCTAAACTAAAGAACCAAGTAAGAATGCGACTGGAACAAACAACAATAAGGCAATCTGGGATTTCACGTAGACTGTGCACGGATCACGAGGAAACATACCCCATAGACTGCCATTTCTCTCTCTCTCTATTTTATACTAAGTATATATTCATCCAATCCCAATGAGAAAATGCCAAACAGTGAGAAAAGAAAATTAAAAATGTGAACTTTCTTTTCTTTTTTTGGTGCTGTTTTTGTTTGGTGCATTACTTGTCACGAAGTAGACGGGGAAAGAAAAGAGATGTTTTTACTTTTTTATTTGATTTAATTAATGAAAAACATCGGATTTTTGTTTTATAATTCTGAGAAAGTTTGATTTTTTATTTGAATTTAGGAGGAAAAAATTAAAAAAAAAAAGATAAAAGCAAAGTGGAGGGAGGAGAGAGAAATAAGTGAAGACAGCTGGAGGCAACGATGGTTGGTTTCTAGAAAGAGATGGAATCGCTTTCAGACACACATATGCCTGCCTTCCCCTTCCCTACTGGCTACTGCCTGCCCATTTTATTATTATTGTTATTTTTTTATATTAATTTAAAGTTTTAGTTTTTTTCTTTTATTCAATTTTCACCTAATATTCGCTTGTCTAATTTTTTTTTATTAAACGATTTAGTGGAAGTAATTATTTTATTACATACATCATAAAAATATTAAAAACGTTATTTAATAATAATTCATTCAAAGAAAAATAATATCAAAAATTTTCAAATTGACATTAACATTAAATAACCTAGAAAAAATTAAGCAAAGTTAATTGAAAAAAGCGAGCAGAAAATGAAAAGGGATTTGCAATTTTCTTTAAAAAAACAAAAAAAGGCAAAAAAAATGTTGTCTTTTAGTTTTAGGCCAAAAAGGAAAATCCAAATCAAGAAACTTAGCATGAAGCCTCGAATGGAAAAAAAATTCCACTCTTCGGCAGTGTGGTATTGAAAAAATATTTTTTGAAAAAAATTTTAAATTTTTAAGTTTTGAAAGTGGCTTTTAAATAGAAAGCGATAAATAAATATTTATTTTAAAAATAAATTTAAAAAAAATAGTTTATAAAAAATTTAAAAAAATTAATTAATTAAATAAAAAAATTTAAAATCTGCTTTTAAAATACTAAACACTAATTCTAAACATTTATTTGTGTTGTCTGTTGATTTTTTTTTAAAAAAAAGAAAGAAAATCAGAGCTATATTTGGATATTGATAATTTTGTTTTCCAAACATTAATTAACAAATCAAATAAATAAAGGATAAGTCAAATATTCATATAATGTGCAAGACATATATATTCAAATATGTTAAATATAAATAAATATTATTAGCGAGTTGTTTATTTTTGTACCAATTTATTTCTAAACTATATTAAAATTGCTCAAAAATTATAATTGTTTCAGACTTCTGCTACTTTACTTTAAATAACAGTAATGATATTTATTTCAATTTATTTTGAGTTAATTTATTCTAACGGTATTAAAATACGTATACATTAATGCAAATTGAATAAATAAATAAATAAATTGATAAAATATGAATATTTTAATACATATTCTTTAGCTGCTTTTGATAATTTTATTAGAATTAAAAAGTTATTAATTAATTTTAAATTTAGAAAAAAAAAAAAAGAGTTATAACAACTGAATTACCCTTAGTAAAAAACGTTGGATGCAAAAACATTAATTACTGCAATTGGTTGTGAATAATTTTGCATTCCAACCAAAGTTTCATTCTAGTATGCAAATTTTCAATATTTTAAAATTTTCGACCCAAATAAAGTTCCAAATTTTTTAATTCCCACCAAAAAAGTGTTAGTTTACTAAATTCAATAATCTCTATTGAAGAAACTCAATGAATGCCTTGAGAAATAGAAGTTGAAGTTGAAAGCACAGAAATTCAATTCCCAGATCTCAATATTGATGCAACATTTTTGACGTTGTTTTGAAGTTTTTTCTTCAAAGAAATTCAATAATATGTTTTCGACATTTCCGACGTGCATGATAGCAATCATGAAATCCATGAATAAAAAATTCAACATTTGAATAAAACATCATTAGAGAGAGAAAGTCCACTTCCTACCCACTTGGTGCAACAAGTTCTCAACTATTTAAGTTAAATTTTATTTAAAGTCTTTGCCTATAGGGTCATTTGTTTTTTTTTTTTTCTTCTAGTTTATTTTGTTTTTATTTTATGCTTATGTAATTCGTGTTGTTTGTAGGAGATTTAAGTATTTAAATTTTGATGCTTTTAATGCATAATAGTACCGCTTGCTAAAAAAACTTTGATTGCCTATAATTTGTCTTATTGATTTTAATTATACTAGTTTTTCGTTAAAAATACGTAATTATTAAATATTAGATTTGTTATTAATCAAATTCTTTATACAATTTTTTTATTTTTTATTAATTTATTTTATCTTATTATAATATTTTATTTATAATAGATTATAAGAGTGCATACTTGTCTCATATTCTATTAAATAACTAATTTGTTCATTATTAAGAGTCATATATAAAATAGAGGTAGTAAGCAATTTACAACCATTTAAAGTTCTAATGCCACTAATATCTGAGATGATGGCTCATATTTATCTCAAATATTGCGAGTTGTATATAAAATAGATACATTGCACGTGATTATTAAGTATTGAACTCATCATTAATGAACACTTGGTTAATTTTTATATAATTTTTTTAATTAATTTATTTTGTCTTATTATGATAATTTTATTCATAATGAATTATATGAATTCGTATTTATCTCAAATTTTATCAAATTACTAATTTATCAATTATTAAAAATCATAAAATAAAATAAATGTAATAAATATTTTACGGTTATTTTGCTTATCCACATGATTTTCACTTTTATATATGTTATTATTTAATTAAGATTTGAGACAATCATTAACGTATACACGTGATTATTAGATATTGGACTCGTATTATAACTCATATGAAGATTACTATTTTGTCTATTATTAAGAATTATATATAAAATAAAAGTAATAAGTACTTTACAATGATCCCTCTAAATTACTAATTTATCTATTATTAAAAGTTATATATAAACTAGATGTAGTAAGTACTTTATAGTTATTTTATTTGTTTCCCATTTTTCTAATGGTGCACGTAATTTTTAATAACTGGACTCATTATTATTAAATAAATAAATAATAATAATAATAATGTCCAACAAATTAATTTTAATTATCATATAATTAAGTCATATTCAATTTAAATACTAATAGTTATTAATTATATTTTGTATCAAAATAAATTATATTATACTATGCATGTAAAAGAAACTATAATTTTTCATATAACTTATAATAATTGCATTTAGTGTTTTGAAATTCATATTATACATTACGAGTATTATGACTATAATTTAGTTTAGACTTAATATTATATAAATTCAATATTAGTGAATATCATTGTTATTGTACTTTGAATGGCAGTACGCTATTGTTATTTTTTTTATTGTGCACTCCTTGTATTTTTTATTAAATTAATTATATTTTTGTAATATGAGTTATTTGATTATATATATTCCTAATAGAATTGGACTTTTAATTATTAGAAATTAAACTCGTCATTAATCACTATTTGGTTTTTTATATAATTTTTTTATCAATTTGTTCCATTTTATTATTATATTTTGTTCAAAGTGAATTATAAGAGTACATGTTTATTTTACATTCTATAAAATTACTAATTTATTCATTATTAAGAATCATATATAAAATAACTGTAGCAAGTAATTTACGATTCTATTAATAATAAATTATATATAATGAATTATGATAATAAATTTATAAATTTATTGATTAGAATTTAATTATTCATTGTTTTGAATTTAATTGTTCATTACTTATAGGTTCAATATTTATATTTTGATTATATATTATTTTGAATTTAATTGTTCATCGTATTGAATATTATATTTATATAATATAATATTAATATTAAATTTATATGGAGATGATTGTTAATTATATTTAATTTTTATATCATATTATAACACCACATGCCGGTTATTGTTTATATCCTTGAAAAGCCAATTGTAGATGTCCTATAACACTTGTATAGGCACTCTGTCTACTTTGACACATATATAGTGTTTGTCCTATATTTGTTATTTCTGCTAATTCGGCATGACATGCATTTGCTATTTTCAAATCTTAGTTTACTTAAGGTATTTTGAAGTATACTTACAGAATTTTCAAAATATATTCAAAGTATTCAAAAAGGAATATCAAGCTATTTGTTTTATAATTTGTGATGTTTAAAATTTTAATTGAATTCTATTATTATTATTCTTCTTGTTTAATGATCAATTATTCTTATTCTGGTTTTTTTTGTTTTTTATTAGTAAAAATTAAACATAAATATGTCGAAGATATACCGAATGTATGTTATACTAAATGTATACTGAAAATATACCAATAGATATATTTTGGAATGATTTTGAGATTTAGTTACTGTTGTAATTTTAGAAAGTTATTTTCATTAAAATTGAAAAAACTTTCAATGCCGATAAAAATATTAAAAAATGTACTTTTTGGTTTTTTTTGTAATTGGTGAATTATTAATATTATTTACTAATAATTTAAATTATTAAATAATAAAATTATAATCCAATTAATTAATGTAATCAGATTAATTTTTTTGTAAATTTATTTGTTCCCCGTTTTTAAATTTCAATTAATTAATTAACGATTAACCTAATTATAAAAAAAATCTCTATTTTTTATCTAAATTTCAATTAGATTCTCAATATTTTTTTATATATGCAAATTGAACTGATATTTTTTTATGAAATTTTCAATTATGTCATTCTATGTACCTTTTTTTTAATCCAAAATTAGTGGATTGATCCCAATTTGCTTAAAGGGTGCCACATTCTATGTTTTTTCTGAAAACTAATATTTTTTCCAAATTTTATCTCTTAAATGCATCCCTATTCTTTTTATGATTTTAATATAATATATGTATGAAAGAAAATAAGTTAAAACCAAGGACATTTGACATAATTATCTAGTTCTAATAGAATTAAATTTCTAATTAATAAAAATAAATTAAATTATTAATTGATAAAATTAATCCAATTAACTAATACAGTCAGATTGGTTTTTCGGTCAATTTATCTATCATTTCCTATTTCCACTTTTATATATAGTATGATACGATAATAAAAAAAAATAAAAATTTGATGTAAACAGCACAAGAGAAAACTTTATCATGAATATAGTCATGCAGCTTCATTTCCACTAACGAAGCAACCACAAATTCAATATATTGATTTAGAGATAAAACAACAAAGAACTCGTACAAACATAAACTATTTGCCAAAACAATAGTAGGAAATATTTCACATACCTCTTCCTTTCTCCGTAAACTAATAAAAACTGACAAGTTAAATTTTTATTATATTCGTAAATTACTTGCTGAAATTCTTTTTCCTTCAAAGCTTTTATTATATTACGCACGATTTTGGTCCTATGAAGTCTTTATCTTTCTTCATTTTTCCTTTTTTGAATATGTGGAAAAAAAAAAAGTTTAATACAACTATATAAATTTGTATATGTGAACAGCAAATATGGATTAATGGATATTGGAAAAGATAAAAGAATAAGAAGGTGGATTAATTGTTTAGTCTAAGTCTTTCATAAATTATTTTGAAATTCAACGTATAGGTCATGTTTGGCGTTGTGTTTGAAAAAAATATTTGTCAGAAAAAAAAATTTATATTTTTAATTTTTTTGAATTTTGTAAACTATTTTTTGGTAGAAACAGGGAAATAGATATTTTTTTCAAATAACATGTTTGAAAAAAACAGTTTATAAAAAATTAAAAAAATCAGTCAATTAAATCAAAAAAATTCAAAACATGTTTTTAGTACTCTCAATAGCAATCTCAAATATCTTTATAATATTACTTCTTATGTTCCATAATAGCTCTCACTTTTGAGAAAATATCAAATTTTATTTATATGTCGCTTTTATACTATCAATAAAAATTAAATTTTTTTTCCAAATTTGTCCTTGTACTCATCAATTCAAAGTTTTTAATATTATGTTAAATTTAAAATTTTTAGTCTTTCAAAATCAAAGATAACTTAGTTTTTACAAAAAAAAAAAATTTCTAAATTTAAAGCTAATTAATGACTTCTTAATTTTTAGTAAAAATATTAAAAACGACAGTTAATATGGAACGAGTAAGTAATAACTTTGAATTGATGAGAATACTGGCAAACTTAAAAAAAATTTAATTTTTATTGATAATATAAAAGCAATAAATAAATATACTTGGAAATTTTCATAAAAACAACAGTTATTTTAAAAAGGATGAAGTATTGAATAGTATAAAAATAATTGAAAAAAATAGCCTTTTTTTTTTTAAATATTGATGAGCTAAGCTATGACTAAAATGCTGCAGTTGAACTCCACCATGAAGTGAGTCAACACAGCAAATTGCTATTTCGTGTAGGGTATTCATTAAAGTCTAAACATCAATAATCTTTTTTTTTTAAATTAAAAAATATGGAGTCAAAATATTATATTATCAATGAAAAATTTAACTGTAATAATTATACATTTGCCTTTTTTATTAAAAAATATGAATGAATGTTTGAATTTGAAATTTTATTATTAAATCACTGTCACTAAATTAAAATTTATTGATATTACATTTAAATATAGTTAAAAGTAATTAATAGAGATAAGAGTTGAAAATAATATATATATATATATGCAAATTTTGACATTATATAGGTAAATTACCTACTCTATGTTAAAACAAATTAACAAAGCCTTAAATTAAGGAACTCAAGGTTCAATTGCATGTGGAGGCATGAGCAAATGGGTCCCATATATTAAACCAATATCTGCCCTAAAGAACATGCAAAAAGATATGTTGAAGTTGCTTTGCTACCATCATAATTTTTTGAGTACAAATAAATGGGCATCACAAAGCTTATCTAAATAAGAAATATTAATTGTTCTAACACTTTTTGTCTTAATTTGTTCCAATTAGTATAAAATATTTATACTCTATCCACTCATCACTTATTTTATTGAATTTATATTAAAAATATAAGTATGTTATATTAGTTGAGCTAAAAAGTATTGGGAAAACTAGCATTTCTCTTAATATAAATTCTTTATAGTTTTGAGGAATGCTAACACTCTCCAATACTCATTTTTTAATTGGCCGGAGAGGAGATATTAATTGTAAGTAATAAAGAGTAGCAACATGGAGAGTATCGTCAGCATTGCTCGTATAGTCTTTCATCATCTTTTCAAGAAGCTTGTATTTAAAGTCTTAAGTAGTCTTCCTTTGAAATTGTAGATTTTGGCACAAGATTTGTGATAACACGGAGTTTTGGTTAACAAAGTAATTTAACACCTTGTTTATGTCCATTAATTCCAAGGTCACCTTAGCTCTCATTATCACCCCACATGGGAATCTTGTTGGAAGTTGAAATTGCATTGTTTGCTTTACCTACTAAGAAAGAAATAAATTAAAAATAGGAACTTTTATATGAAATACTATGACAAAACAATAGTGTGGTTAGGCTTAATTTGCCCCTACTACACAAGCTGAATGGCGAACAACCCCTCTCTCAAAAATACCCATGTTACAATCATGCCCCACCTTCATATTTCTTTCAGGTTTTCTTGATCAGATGTAGACTTGTACTTGAAGCTCAATGGGCTTCAAGGAGAACCAAGTACTTGAACCCCAAACTGAATGTTAGAACGGATACCAGATATACACAGTGGTATCACCTCCCATCTAAACAATCCATCTCCATAAAATACCAAATCCCATTAGCTTGGGTTGAACCATTCTCACACAAGAAGAAAGCTACTTAAACAAATTGTATCAGTCCTAGACAAAAAATAAAATAAAAAATTTAAAGTTGGACCCTGCTGTTGAACTTTTAAAAGAATTTGAAACAATTCAGTGCCCAAGAATTGATAAGAGTTTGCACAAATTTTAGAAGGGGAGAATCACATAGCCTTTTGTTTTTTCATATATAACCAGTTCATCCATTATACAATAAACCAAAATCAGCAGCAGTATAATACAATCATTTCATTAGTAAAGTAAAACCTGAGTTAAATGCAGATTCTTCGGGACAAAGACAGAAGAAGAGAAAAAATAAAAATGAAACAGCAGTTTTCAAAAAACTAAATCAGATAAAGGAGAAAGCACTGCGCGCATGATAATCAAATTAATAGGCAGAAATCACTTCCATCTCTTAAAGGATTTGCCCTTGTGCTTTCCAAACTTTCCATGCTTTCCAAACTTGCCGTGCTTGAACTTCCCATGGCCAAAACCACCAGAACCATGTCCATGTGACAGGTGATGGGCCCCATAAGCAACAGCGGCAGCAGCAGCACCCCCAGCCAAGAGCGGCCCCATGCTAGATCCGTGACCTGTGATTATTATTATTAGTCAGCTAAGCTAAAATCATAATGGATAGTAAAAGGATAATAACAGGACAAAGAAAAGCATTTTAAATATTAAAAAGTTAAAAACATTTTTTGGAAAATCATAGGAGGTCCAAAATGCAAGTCTGTGAATCTGGGGACAGAAGGCAATAGGTTTAAGATTTAACTCCCAGGTCCACAGCAAGTACAAGAAATTCAAAATATTACCAAATTGCATCTCTAAGATGAGATGGTTGAGTTATACTTTCTAATGGCAGCACATTTAATGTAAATGAGGATCCTACAGTAATGATATAAATTTTCTTTTGTCCATCCATGTCATTGTGTGTAATCTAAGCTAACTTCCAATCATATAAACACAAAGACATTGAGCAGCTACAAATACTTGAACTGCAGGTAGAACCCTAGGTAAGCCTGGTGAAAGTTCAGGTATTTCTCACGCATTTTAATTGCATAGCTTCTGGTCAGATAATGGGAACACGACTGCTCACAGTTATTTATATGTACATGCAGCGCACAAACATTTACATTTACTACTGGGGAGTAGGGACCATAGTTACCAAAGGAAGATAGGAAATTCCATAAGCAGTTTCATTCAAATAGATGTTTAACTTTTATCGATATGTCCTCAACCTTTAACCATCATCATAACAAAAAATAAAGGCTGTAAAGTTTCTTAGTGGAAAGAAATAATGACCAATCGACACTAGAGTATATTTAACACATCACTACCATATACAAATCACTGCCAGATGATGATTATGTAGAAACAACAACAAACATGCCTGAATGAGGTGGAGCTGATGGGCCAGGATAACCAGCAGGAGCGTAACCACCGGGAGGAGGATAGCCTGCAGGAGGGTAACCACCGGGAGGAGGATAGCCTGCAGGAGGGTATCCTCCTGGGGGAGGATAACCTGCAGGTGGGTATCCACCTGGAGGTGGATATCCGGCAGGTGGGTAACCCTGTTGGGGATATGGTTGAGGAGGATAACCATGTGGAGGATATCCATGTTGAGGATAGTGACCAGCAGCAAATCCAGCAAGGTTTGAAAGCAGCCCTTTGTCTGTAGAGTCATTGCCATGCTTGTCTTTTCCGCCTCCCATCTTTCTTCAACTTAAACTTAGTACTACACAGAAACTGAAAGCAATAAGTTAAAACAAAGAACTTAAAGGAAAAGGCAATGATATCACAAAATGCATCAATAAAATCGCAGAGGGAAAAATAGAAAGTGATTTTACATATATAAATGTTGGATTTCCTAAGACTCCAAAACTTCCTAGCAAGCATGAGAGGAGGCCAAAATGAAGTTCCCCAAAGACGAATTTCTTTCTTTGTCAGACATCCATGAAGGTACCTATCATGCCTCCCCAAATTCATTAAAAGATTTAAAAAGAAACAGTACAGGTTACCATTTTAAGTCCCATGGGACAAGGTTTAGTGGTGAAATAAATAAAAGTTATGTTAAAAGGTAATCCGAAAAGGGCGGCAGCTGAAAAGTGGGCCATTTCAAATTTTTCTTTTTCTTTTACTTAACAATAAAAGCCTTAGGTCATGCAGGAAAAAGGGTCTCCTCAGAGTGAAGCTCTTTCCTTCATACTTCAACCGAAATTGGCATGTTAAAATCTTAATCAAGGAAAAATTCTAGGGTCAATAAATTTGAACCTAAAGTTGTCATGCTGTATAAAGAAATTCAAATATTACACAGAAAGCATTAAACATTTAAAAGGATCGT
Source organism: Balakata baccata (assembly GCA_949630135.1). Taxonomy (NCBI): domain Eukaryota; kingdom Viridiplantae; phylum Streptophyta; class Magnoliopsida; order Malpighiales; family Euphorbiaceae; genus Balakata; species Balakata baccata. The sequence continues at coordinate 19,353 of CATIWF010067377.1, forward strand.
GTGTGAGTAGCAATATGTAGAACAGCAGCATAAATATCATGAAAGAAACACAATACACAGTTTTAAGGTTTTGAAAACATACAAACTCAAACCCTTGTTACAGACATATTCTATAGTAACTTCCTTTTGTAACAAAGTAAAAAACACTTTATAGATGACTACCTTTGGGCTTCGAGTCAAATGATAGGAAAGGGCTACTTTTTTTTTAGTAAATAAAGTAAAATTAAGGTAAATGAAAAACATAGCCACCACAGAAAGCACAAATGTGACAAGAACCAGCCTAAGATAAAGTCCGATATATATCCCCAACAAGTAGATAATGCAAAGGTTTTTCTTCCATTTTTTTCAAGAAATGATACTGCTGAGAAAAAATCCAAAATTAAAATCTTTTCATTCAGAAAAACAAATGAAAGAAATGGACCATGTTGGATATATTCTGAAAGATGGATCACTGATGTACCCACAAACAAAGTGAATTGAAGAACAGTAGCTAGTAACAAAATCAACACTCCGATGTCCTTGTTATACAGTTATATTTCGTTTAATTTCATACAATATCCACAAGATTATCTCCTGTGATTGAGAACAAACGTAGAAGGTATTTCCTTTTCGTGAGCTATAAGACAGGTCTTCTAGTCAATTGAATATACTCCAAATCACCCCAAAGAATGAGAAGGGATGATAGGAATCCCTTAATTAAGGTCTCAAATTCAGGACCTAGGTATTGAGCACCTTAGAGGAAGCACTTTATCTTTTAATGTCAACAGATTTAAATTTTGAAGTTTATCTAAGGCCATATTTTTCCTTTTGTATGCAGATAACATCAAACACTAATAAGACAACAAAAACACATATTATGTGATGATTACCCCACAAATTTGGGGGATATATTGAACAGATAATTAGCAAAGCACCCATTAGAAAAGCCACCAACGCACAGGACAATACGCAACATAATATCCCTTAAATAAACTTTAACCCAAACACACAAAAATCAAAACAAGCTTCTAAAAGAAAATTCTATTTAAAAAAAGAAAGAATAGACAAAACCAGCATTTCAAAGCAGGAAAAAAAGAAAGAAAGAGAACTAGAGAAAAATGTCAAGAAAGAATCCTGACAAAACATGAAATCCAACAAGAGCTAATAAATAAATAAAAAAGATTGACAAACAACAAAAGGGTAATTACATAATCAACAGAAAGAATGAAAATTTAGAGGTTGCATACCAAGATTCAACTTGCGATTGGAAGATGGGTTTGAGTTTTATGGTTGAAACTTCAATGAAAATTCAGGGATTGATAAGAGCCAAAAGTTGATCCTTTTGAATGGGCATACATCAATGGGATTATATAGTATACAACACCGCGAGCGCGAGAGATATGAGCAGCTCGGATTTTTTGTGCGCATCTGAAATTACGCGTTGCTTAAACGCGTATCTACGATTTCTTAATTTGGTTGCTTTACTACCTTTGGATAGAGACGCGCACACACCTGACATAATATTTTTATTTATTTAATTTAGAGGTTAGGAAAGAAAAAGCTCTCCTACCTAACATGGAATTGATTCTTCTCAATAAAATAAATTATGGAAATACTTGATGCAGTCATTTTTTATTATAAATTTTTATTAATATTAGTAGAGAAAATATTTGAATATGAAATTTTTTAATTTTTGTAAATGATAATATTAATAAATTATAAAAAGAATATTTTTATTTCCAAATAGTGGACAAAAATTGAAACTCTTGCAAGAAGAAGATATCATTTATTTACTAATATTTGTAGCGAAAATAAAATGAATATTTATTATATTTGTATAATAACAAATAAATCGTTATTATTATTTTTATTAATTAAACCATTTTTGGCTATTTCTCACCTTATCATGCTTGAAGTTTGGAACTTCTTTGTTTTGACCCCTTTTTTGTCAACCTTTCAAGCTGGGCTACTTCTTCTCGTCTGAGTGTCATTTCCAAGCGCATTCTTTTGGAAACAGCGAATATGTTTCTTCAGTTACCCTGGCGAACCATCACCTCTTTCTCTCTCATTTTGTGTGTTGCTAATGCATAACTCAACATGATGATACCTTAAAAATGTCGGACAGATTGTGTAAATCTGGTCAAAGAAGTGCAGATTTGGCAGAGGCGCCTTGCTAGAAGTTAGGTTACAATGCGAGTGCATTTCTTGGATACTTCGCAGCCTAATAGATCTGTCCCCCATATGCTGTGTTATCCAATCCTACTTTATGCAACAAATAGCAAAAAAAACATTGTACCATGCACGAAATGTTTTATGCTTCAATTACCTTCCAAGGCTCAATGCCTCCCCCTAACATATGCGCCATTTGGGGGGCAAGGAACTTGAGATACTGGGCAACCTATTTAATCATAGCTCATCAATAAGACCATCCACTCGAATAATGAGATGATCAGAAGAAATGAAATCAGAAAACATCTTAAATGCCAATATTCTTTTCCTAGTTAAATTTTACATGATGTCCAGCTAAAATCTAGTTAATCTGCAACACCGTCCCCAAGTGTTAGGCTTTCAAACAAGAACATAATATTGACAGCACATGAAAGGATTTAAGATAAATTGCTAAGAACTTGCTTCACAAAATGTCCAGCCACAAATCCAAAGCCCAGTCTACAAGTTAAGCAGTCTTCACAAAATGTTTTGTCAGCAACTTCCCTATCTCCAAGAACCCAACTTTTTCTTTCCCATCAAATATGGCCTTCAGCTTCGCATCACAAAAGATCTCTTTCTTGTCAGCAGGGTTCTGCAAGCAAAAGCATTTACACATTTCAAAACATTGCAGAATAGAACATTAAGTATTCCTCTATTGAACCATAAGCCTATAGATACGCATTCAGCTGAACATTAAGCACAATCCAATTCATTAAGCAAATCACAGATGCATGTGCCTTCCTAGTCCTTTCAGAAGATACAAACACCAAAAACAAAAACTTCTTCTCAAAACAGCCCATTAAACAAGCCTTATTGTACATGCTTGCGGATTCTAATTATAATTGTTTCAGCTACCCACTGTCACAGTAGAGGAAGAATTGCTGTCATAAATACAATTGTTAAAAACAAAAAATAACAATCATAGTGAACAACCCATGATTTTTAAAGGACACAGACAATTCCTTCAAATAAAATAAGTTGAAATACAAATTTTGCAAATGAATTCAGTTGTTGGAGGAGTAACTAGACTTGAGTTGAGCCAAGCCAATAAATCGGGTCTTCAAGTGTGGTTTGTTTAATTGAGCACAAGGTTGAACACACACCTAACTTCACCTTTAGCTATCCCGTTTCACCACAATTGACAATACAATCCAGCCTAACGTTAAACAAAAATATAATTATTTTCGAATAATTTATGACCGGTTTTACATTATACAATAGAAAATTCTTGACACTTCCACGTTATATTAATACAAATCTCTCCACAAACTCTAGCTTTGACAGTGTGATACATTATTGCTGAAGGTCATAACCAAGAAGCTTAAACTTAAAAAGCCAGAAATAATACGAGTGAAAATTTGATTTTTGAAATGATCAGAATAAATCCTGGTTCAGCCAATCTATGAATACACCTGAAATTATGGAATAAGGTACACAAATGATAAGTAGCCGAAAGTAAAAGGGCTAAACAAGTGCTAAAACCCTATTGGGAAAAATCGCACGCAATGCTACGGTAATAACCCAAAAATAATTGCAGAGATAAAAACATAGAGTATGACCTGCAGATTGTGTTCTTTGATGTAGACCCAAATCCTCTTGACGGCATCGGCACGAGAAACTTCAGGAACTCCGAGAAAGTCGCGGAGAGCGGGGGAGACAGGGGTGAGCTTCATTATACCAACAGGCCTTGTAGGTTTTGCCGGTTTCGGTTTCGGCTTCGCAGCCGCTGCTTTATTGGCGGCGGGTTTTGAAGCAGCGGCAGCAGACTTAGCCGGAGCTAAGAGGGCCCTGCAGCTCTTGAATACCCTAGAAGTTGCAAAAGACATTGTGGGTTTTCCTTTCTCTCTCTCTTTTTTCCCTCCAAGCTCTCTCTTCTGACTTAGGTTGACGGCTACTCTTCACACGGCGAAATGTAGAGTCGCAAGGAAAGTGCTGCGACCTAAAATTGAAATGCTCTCCACTGTGGTTTTTCAGGTATTGCGATGGGAAAAAAACATGTCTTTTAGGAAAAACATCTGCATTTTAAATTTTTGTATTTCTAAAAACTGTTTTTGGCTATAATTTAGCATTATAATTGAAAAAATTATTTTTTGAAAAAATAAAATTGTATTTTTATTTTTTTATTTTTAAATATATTTTTTCAGAAGCATATTTTAAAAATATAATTTATAAAAAATTAGTCAATTAAATAAAAAAAATTCAAAACATATTTTTTGAATACTGAAATGCAATTCCTAAACCTCTTAAATAGATTTTTTTTCATAAATATGTTTTAAAAAAATAATTTATAAAAAATTAAAAAATCATTCAATTAAATTAAAAAATTTAAAGCTTACTTTTAAAACATTTAATATCAATTTCAAACATTCTCTTTATCTTAGTGATAGTATGCAAATTATAAGATGAATTCTTGTCCATCTTACATGGTTGACCAATGGTCGTTTACACGTATAAAAAACGATAATAATTTTGTAAAATAAAATAAATTTACACAACTATTAAAATAAAGTGACAAATTTGTAATATTTACAGGCTTATTTTAAGTGTCTTATGTAGATTTATTTGTTAACTACTACATATTCATTGTATAACAAGTACATGTCTATTGAGTCTTAATTATATATTTATTAAATTTGAGTGGCAGATTCATTACTTTTTATTTAAAACTCTAAGTTAAGTAGATGTGTATGGAATGTTATCTAAAAGTTCATAGATTGTGATTCATTAAATTTGTTTAATTTTCTGTGTTAGTTTGTTTATTAGTTGTAAATTAGAGGTTCATTATTATATATATATATATATATTCATTAATTGAAATGTATATGTTCATTGTTGTAGAGTGGAGGTTCATTATAATTTTTATATATTGTATCAATTAGTGTTAATGAACTTATCATTGAAAATTTTAATGAACATGTATTGCACAATTAGTGGACATGTAATTAACGATCAATGAACGTATAGTTAGCACTTAATGAATCTATACCAAAAAATCAATTAACATTATGTATTTTAAATTGATTAAGTTGTGTATTAAAGGAAAAATAATGAATCAGTCAGTCAAGTTTAATGAATATGTAACTAACATTCAATGAGTTTTAAATAAAAAGTAATAAACATGTCACTCAATTTTAATAAATCTACAATTAAAACTCAATGAACCTGTATTTATACTCGATGAATCGTAACAAATAAACCTATGTACTCTGAGATGCTAAAAATAGTTTATAAATATTATAAAATTGCCACTGTATTTTAATAGTTATGTAAATTTATTTTATTTATAAAATTATCACTATATTTTTAGTGCTAAATAAAAACTCTCACTCATATAATGGATTTTGATTCATATTATTACATGAACAGGATCAATGGTAGAACAAGCCCAATAGTAACACCAAAACTCTGTACAACTATGAGAATCAAACCCAGATGCAGACCCATTATCAAGCCAAGCCCAGTACATTTGGCCTTGAGTTTTTATATCATACACCTAACTGCATAGTGCTATATGCTTCAAAAATTCATTCATATGTGCAGAAGACAATATTAATTGTTGTTCATATAGATTTATTATTTAATAATTGTATATATATATTATTTTAATAAATATAGATTTATTATTTAATAATTATAGATATATTATTTTATAACTGTATATTCATTATTTATTTTCATAAATCCGTTTCATCTTTTTTTATATATTTGATTATTTATTTACCAAGTTTATATTAATTATTTAATAATAGCAGATACATTATTTTATAGTTGTATATTCATTATTTGTTTTATGAATCTTTCATCTTTTCTTGTGTATTTAAATATTTGTTTACTAAATTCATATTCATTATTTAATAATTATAAATACATTATTTTATAACTGTAGATTCATTATTTTGTTTTCATGAATTTCTTTCATCTTTTCATCTATACTTAATTATTTCCTTAATAGGTTCATATTATTATTTAATGAATGTAGATATTTTATATTATAATTGTAGATACATTATTTATTTTCATGAATTTCTTTCATCTTTCCATCTATATTTGATTATTTGCTAAAAATGTTTAGATTCATTATTTAATGACTGCAGATATATTATTTTATAATTATAGATATGTTATATTATAACTGTAGATATATTATTTTATAACTGTAGATTCATTATTTATTTTCAAAAATTTCTTTTCTTTTCATCTATGTTAGATTATTTGCTTAACAAGTTCAAATTCATTATTTAATAATTGTAGATACGTTATTTTATAATTATATATACATTATATAATAATTGTAGGTATATTATTTTATAACTATATGTATTTTCACGATTTTTTTTTCATCTTTTCATTTATATTTGATTTTTAGTTGAATTCTCACAAATCAATTTCTTATAAATTGCATTCTTAAATGAAAAATGTTCGTACATTTGCAATCAAACAAATCAAATAATAAAAACAAAATAAATAAAAAAATCTTGACAAAAATGGAAAGATGAGCTACTCATAAGCAACAAATAAAATAAGTAAAAAAAACCAATAGAAAAAATTGCCAAAACAAAAAGTTGGAAGACATAATTGTTAAATTCAAAATCTAATCTATAATTATTAAATAATTTATCAAAAAAACTAGCATATGTAAACTCACTTGGAGTACTTAGTAATGTACAGTTAGTTGCATAATATAATTTACCATTTGCTCCTAATATATCTAATTATTTATGATTGTTTTTGCTATATTAATTATTAATATAATTATTGTTAAAAAATATATATGTATATATGATAGCATTGAAAAAAATATTTTTCTTGTGATTTTCATCATTTTCTAAATATTTGTAGCTACTATGTTATATAGTTCATGGTCATAATATATCATGTATATTATTTGCAACACCGCTTAATGAAAATTAACGCTTTACTATCATGGAAAATTCTAACAAGAATCTCCGGTCACCGGAGGAGACCGATCAATTAGTCCGAAGTAATAAAAAGGTTAAGTCTTCTGAAGAAGCAACAGTCCATCATCAGGTTGATACTCCTATGTTGGATAAAGCGAACGAAACCACTCATGTGTGAGTGGAAGAAGGTCGGAAAGAGACAAAGAAAGTC
>CATIWF010067400.1:0-11867 GCA_949630135.1 Balakata baccata
GGAGTTGAACTCTAAATCCTAAACCACTTTAGGAATCATATATATAAGGTATTTATCTTCAAAAATACCTAAGCCACCATCAGAAAATAAGAAGTTATTTTTCACCATTTTCTCTCGACAAAGGTTGTTCATTTTGCTTGCATCAAGTGACAAACCAAGCCATCCCCTCTTAGGTTTTGTTGTTCATTTTTCATGTACATATCCATTTGGATTGCTATGGTTTGTAACAATCTGACAAAGAGAAAAAAGAAGGAATAATATGAAGAACATAAATGTAATCATCTTCAACCTTATATGGCTAATTAGTTTTGATGGCATAAGTTGATTTTATGGTTTGAAAAATTTTATTTTTTGCTATGAATTATGTATGTGATACATGATCAAAACCCAACAGTGGATGCATGCTAGTATAGTCAAGTAATTAGGTGATCTGCTATGAGAAGATCACTTAAATCTTCTATTCTATGTCAATGATAGTTTCGTCATAGCAATGGTGCAAGGATCCTTAGACTTGAGGTGCTTAATGTTATCTTGGATATTGATTCTGTACTTTGACTCCATTTCTTGTTGCCTCAAGAGAGGTCACTCATATGGTGGTGATTGAGTAAAGCTTGATGTATTTGCAAGTAGTTGAGTAACCAATAGAGAATTCACCGCTCCTTATTTAAGAAGTGTACCCATGACCTCCGGTTGCAATCATTACTCCTGAAACTTTGGCCAAACTAGACATGTCTTGAAGATGGCCTTTGAAGATATATCTTATAGAGCAATGAATTTCAATGACAAGATCTAACATCACTTGGACTAGATGTGACATAATCAATCCAATGGGAGCTGACACTTAGACGATGCTCTAAATCGAGTAGGGTATAGTGAGCGTGGTGAAAGGACAAATTGCACGAACTATTGTTTAACGAAAGTTCATAGTCAAACTATTGAATTTCTAGTTAATTAAGAGTTATGATGTGTTGCTAGATACTGCTCTTCATCTGCTCGAGATCAAATATTGATCTAAATTGCCAATATAACCGAGAATCTAATGGGTAATACACATTAAAGGTGTAAAGAAGGAGCAAAATGGTCTTGGATAGGATCCAAGGAGGTGTATATCGAAAAACCACCTGGGTTTATTGCTCGGGAGGATTTAGGGAAGTAAGTAGAACTTGAAAATCTTTATATGGTTTGCAGCTGAGTCCTTGTGCTTGATTTGGAAAATTTAGTCAAGTTGTGGAAGCTTTTAGTTTGAGTAAGAGTAAATCTAATCATACCATCTTTTTGTAGATAATCTGCATCTAAGATTATACTTCTAGTTATATGTGTGGATGATATTATCATCATTAGAAACGATGCTAAAGGGATTTCATCTCTAAAGAAATTTTCTCAAAGACAAATTAATACTAAGGATTTGGGGTTCCAAAATATTTTTTGGGAATTAAGATTTCAAGAAGTAAGAAAGGCATTGTTTTATCTCAGAGGAAGTATGTCCTGTAATGTGCTCCTATGTAGCAGACTAAACCCTACTATGTAGGAGAATGTTATCCAATTATATCCTATTAAGTTTGTAGCCTGTGTTTGAAATTAAAACTTTTTCCATTTTATATAACTTGATTACTTAAAACATGCATACCATCTTATATAGGAATACTAGGTTAATTATTTACTGAGTCACATCCACATAAATTAAATATTTCAGTACTATATCTTAGGCTAAAACAAGCCCACTTATTACATCCTTATTAAAAACCAAATAAATAATTAATTAATTCCAATAAACCTTTATTAAAATTAGTATAACTACCTTAATGAATGAACAATTATAGAAGATGTATGAGTTGAACTCTAACTTCTGTGAAGGCCTCGGTCTTCTCTTCTTCTGTCAATTTTGCTACCTTTTGGCTCTAATCTGCGTACAGAAAAGCCTACACGCTAAGCTACTAAAAGCTTAGTAGTACACATAAGTATAAAAATTCTTACATGCATTCATATATTATATACATCATGTCTATATCACACATTCAATCTCATATCCTTTTCTAATGCAAATTTCCACAATTTAACAATAATCATAACAAACATATATTTCAGTAACTCCTTGAACATACATGTTAAGCGAAAGTTATAAACATCACTTTTGCTCATATAGCAAAGCATTTCACTTTCCATGTACAAGTATAGCATAGATTTTACTTATGTGAACATAAATATCATCATGTGAACATATCATCATTATCATAGAAATATAGGCATGCTATAATTCATATAGATAAAATTGACATGTCTATTTACTTATGCAAATAGAGTCAATTATGTTTTCTAGTTTCCATATTCCATATTTGTATAACATGGAAAACATGAGATCTGTATTATGTTTCCCGTTATGTGTTTCTCGTATAAACTGGTTTAATGTGTTACCTTTTTATTTATTAGCACAAAACTCTAGACTTGGACTATTTGAATGCATATTATAAAACAAGAGTGCCCTTTTTCGGGCCTAAACCCTTTACTTACTAATTTATCTGCTTAGTTGAATGCAGTTAAGGGCACCTCTCTCAGAATAAGCCACCTTGACTAGAAAAAAATATGAAGTTGAAAGCAGTCGAGGGCACCTCTCTTGACACCTCTCTTGACATAAGCCACCTTAATTAAGAAATATGAAGTGCTAGTAGGGAGGATCAGGTGCCCCTCTCTTAGGCCTAAGCCATCTTATCCTCTAAATAAAAAAAGAACTGGATAATTATATAGCCTACGATACCATAATCTCCTCATTGGCATGTCATTTATCCTATCCTAGTCCTTGTGTAGAGAGATGGGCAATAGTATTCATAATCTGGTTATCAATGTCATTTTCAATATGTATACATATTTTTGTTGTATATTTTGTAACTTTGAGCAAATAAATATTTCATATACTCTCTTTCATGTGATCATATAGTATACATTCAAAAATCAAACTGAAGAGTGAGCATGTATATCATTTACATGTTAATAGGCCAAATAAATCATCATATTCATATCTCAATGTTCAATTCATCTTACATATTCACTTGCATGTTTTCCATGTTACATAAAACTTCCATGTGTCACAATCCATGTTTTACATCATTTTCATATCATTAATGCTTGTTTGGCTTCATTCTAGGTGTATACATGCATGGCATAACACATAGAATTATTTAAATCAATAAATATCATGTTAAAGTGTGCATGGGCATGACCCAAGTGGTAACACTGATTGTGACTGTCTCTATTCATAGCTAGACAGGCCATGAACTAAGAGGTGATCTGGTGGTGAAAATCGTTGTCCCTTTGCCTAAAACACAAGATTTAACATCTCTTTTAAGCACAACACACATCGGCTCTATGGTGATCCAATTGCCACCCAACCTATCAACATGCATCATATTTGCATACTAGAACATGCCAAAATCAATTGTATAATAAGAGTATTATAACTTTGAGATTAAAACTATAAATTTCATATCGTTGACTCATAAATTTCAAGATGTACTTATCTCATTCCAATCAAATGCAAGACACTAGAGGTCTCAACAACATAACACAAGTTTTAGAGCCTTGTAATGCCTTTTATTAATACAAAATACCAATGTTTCCAATTCCATCATTATGTCATAACATACTAGTTGGCATTCAAGTTTATCCTTCTTTGAGACTATTGACCTTTTTTATCATGCCATAGTATATCTAGGCCCAAGGCTTACAATCAACCATTTCACATACATAAAATCCATTGAACATTATAAACATTTTTTTTCATATTTTATCTACAAGTCATTTACATTCATGCTATACTCATTATTCACATTAAGACATAGTTCCACAATTTACCAAATATTAACCATGCCAAATACATGCCATAATAGCCATACATTGAAACATAATAAATTGCAATCCAACAACTATCATGCAAAAGATTTAAATTTAAATGCATATATGTACAGATCTAGACAACGGAGCTGTAAAAGCTGATAATAGCTCTCCCTCAAGAGTTGGTGGCTTCACCACCTTTACTTTCTTCGCCTATATCACTAGGAATTTCATTAATATCATAACTAGAACAAGGTTTATACATTAATTAACAAAACCCCCAAATTGTGAATCTGAAACCTTAGGTGTAAATCATAAATTTCACGTTTTAATCAACTTAATCATTACCAACGGCTCATAAAAGGTTAAAGCCCATGAATACTTACCTTGGTTGATAAGAAATCGGGTGAAGTAATGGAGGCTTCAGCCTCCCAAATATGCCCACCTTAAAGATGGCAAAAAACTCCAATAAACTAATGATTAACTACTTTAATTCTTGTTTTTACTTAAGGTTTTATGTTTTAACTTAAGAAATCAAGGGAAGATGATGGAAAACGACTGAAATAGAGATATAGGGTCTAAGGATGACAACTAAAGTTATTAGAAAGGGTTTCTCGCATGTTTTTAGATGGAGAAGATGACCTTTTTACACTTGTTAGGGGTGTCACGACCATGACACTTAACACTGGTGCATTTTGCACCACTTCATTGTTCACAACCGTGAACACTTTGTTCATGGGCGTGAACATGCTATATTTATGCTTTCTCAATTCTTTTAAAGTGCTTTCATATTCCATAACCTTTAACCACTTGTATAACATTTAATTAAATTTATTTCATGTTAAACTTCACTTGTGTTTTCACTTGTTACAACTTTATGTCATATATATATAATACCATTTTGTTTTAAGTTAACTTCGAAGCCCTAAATTATAGGCATTACATGTCTTGGATTTACTAGCTGAAATAGAAAAATGGTAGCCAAGCCATGTAGTACCTTGATGACTCTTAACGTTTAGCTCATGAAGAATGGAGATCCATTTGAAGAGCTAGTGAGATATATGATATTGGTGGGTAAATTGAATTATCTTACAGTGACTCCAGATATAGCTTATATTGTTATTATTTTGAGTCAGTTCATGTCATATCAATAGTTCGTCATTGGACAACTCTACAATAAGTTTTGTGCTATTTGAAAGGGGCTCCAAGATGAGGTTTATTGAGTGTTTCTCTGATGTAGATTGGACATGTTCTAAAATTTATCGGAGATCCATTACTGGTTATTATGTGTTTATGTGTGGTAATATGATTTTGTGAAAGAGTAAAAAGCAGAATATTGTATCTTGATCTAGTGTCGAGTTAGAATATAGAGTCATGGCTCAATCCATGTGTGAAATAATATGGATCTTTCACCTTTTAGAAGAGATTAGTTTCAAGTTCTCAGCACCAACAACATTATAGTGTGATAATCAAGTTGCAATTCATATTATGTCTAATCCAGTCTTTCATAAGTGAACTAAACATATAGTTATTAAGCGTCACTTTTTTCATGAAAATGTGCAACATAATTTAATATTTTATAAAGTATGTCAAGAGGAGTGAATAACTCAAAGATATATTTACAAAAGCTTTGAATGAAGCTTAGGTTTCTTATTTTTGCGACAAATTTGGCATGCTTGATATCTATGCTCCAACTTGAGCGGAGTGTTATTGTTATAATTGTAAATATGTCAATAGCTAATTATTAGGGATTTGTTTGATTCTTCTTTCCTTATTAAAATTATGTAACTTGTATATATACCTTGAATATTGAAATAAAAAACTCACTTCATTCTCTCCAAACTCTTTGATTTCTACAACTATTAACCTTACTAGTACTACTTCTGACCTTGAACCCACATCCCACCCCCTTTGTCAAGATCAAAAAGAATATAAGCAAATATGACATAAGATCAATCACATAGGGCATAACGAGAGGAGATAAGAGAGAATATTAAAAGATTAAACAACATGATACCAAAAGGTTATAATATATATATATATATAACTTTTAAAACATAACAAGTATATGAAAGTAATAAATGTTATTAATTGCTAACAAATGATATCAATTCTTGGTCGCATAAACACATAGCAAAAACATCAAAATAAGTATATCATTTTAAAGCATAAAATATGAGTTTAGAGAATACTTATCGATATGAAGACCGTTCCAAGATCTTGAGCCACTTTTTCATAGAGATTTAATTCTTCTCTTGTGATCTCTTCTTTAAGTAGCTCCCCCTTACTTTTTGCCAAGTTTAAGTTTATTAGAGTTGATCACTTGAGAGAAGACATTATGTTAAGCATGTGCCTTTGACCACTTATGGGCAACCTACAAAAGAATCAAACAATTTTTTGGTACCCATTTAAATTTGGGTCCATGGGGGTTAGCTCTAGAAGGTTCCTAATGAGCCTTCCGTATAAAACAATACTTATTTATGTGCCCAAATCTCATACAATAGTGGCATTGCTTGGATTTAAATGCTTCTTGCCAGATTGCATGGGGTTTAGGTTTTACAACATGAAAAGAATGTGAATATGAGCAAGCACAATGTTGTGTGGTGTGTGAAATCTTAGGTGCATGCCTCTTATACAAAAAGGCATGGTTGGTCTTTTGAGGTTTCCCTCTTGGACCATGTGAGCTTTTACTACTCTTCTTTTCAGTAGTGGTTTTGGTATGTGCCTTGCCTTTGGCTTTAGATCTAATTATGTCAATGAATGAGGTTTGTGGTGTGCTAGCATTAACAAATATTGAGCTAAGTGGAGATGATGATGTTGAAGCTCTATTGAAGCCTAAACCATGTCTCACCAGAGGAGGTCTTTGAGATACAATAAGTGTATCCAAATTTTCCTTCCCTTTGTGAAATTTTGAAATTGAGTTTCTAAGCTCTTCAACTTCACTTTTTAAAATATTATTTTCTTTAAGCAAAGAAGAGGTTGAAGGTTTTGATGAAACATCATCCAATAATTTCCTAAGAGATTCATTAGATGTTTTAAGCTCTAAAATAATTTTTTGTAGATCATCAAAATCTTTTTTCAAATCCAAATACTTGTTTTTATGAAAAATACTTTTCTTTTTAAATTTCTCAATTTCAAGGTTCATGACTTCAATCAAAATATCATCATCATCATAAATTTTATTAAAGGATTGAGATGTAGAACATACCTCATAGGAGTCCTCTTATAACGCCATGAAGCAAGAGGCAGCAAATTCTCCTTCACTTGAGGAGCTTTCATCACTTGAGGGCTCATGCCTTCTTTGCTTCATGTATGAACTCCTTTTGTGTGTTGAGTACTTAGAGGATTGATTGAAGTTATTGCCATACCATTTCTTTTCCTTAAGCTTCAATCTTCTCATAAGGTTGACAATCTCTTCATCTCTATCTTCTTCACTCCTTTCCTTTTGGCTAGAGCTTTCATCTTCATAATACTTTGAAGTTGAAGTTTTGAAAGCTAAAGCATTCTTCTCCTTTTGAAGCTCTATCTCCTTGTCTTTTGCCAAAGCCATCTCATGTGTGAGAAGCTTGCCAATGATCACATCGGTGGACATTTTACTTAAATCATCATTGGCTTCCTCAATGGCGGCAACTCTTGACCCGTACTCCTTGACGGGAAGACTTCTCAAAATTTTGTTGTTGATGTCTTCAAGCTTAAGGTACTTCCTAGCCTTTCTTAAATTATTGATGATAGCAAGGAGTCAGTTGGTCATGTCGGTAATAGACTCAAAGGATTTCATCTTGAAAAGCTCATATTTAGACATGAGCAATTGGATTCTCTTGGACTTCATTTGTTTGGTTCCTTCATAGTAATTCTCCAAGGTTTTCCAAATGCCATGAGCACTTCTACAATGCAACAATTTGAGATTATCTTCTTGAGGAATGGTGGCAAGGAGAATTGCCATTGCTCTTTTGTTTCTTCCATTTGCCTTCTCTTGATCATTGGACCAATCATCTCAAGAAATTTCTTCCTCTACACCTTCCACTTCCTTGGTTGGTGGCTTCCACTCCTTGTAGATAGTGTCCCACAAATTGATGGACTCACTATCCATAAAGAGCTCCATTTGAAACTTCCATTGAGCAAAGTTAGCACTATCAAAAATAGGGAAATGATTGCAAACTTCACCCTTTACCATATTGATCTTTTCTCGCGCACTTAAGCCTTAAATAGAGAGACCAAGGCTCTAATACCAATTGTTGGAACTATGGAGCGCCAAGAAGGGGGAGGTAAATTGGTGGCAAATAGAAATTTTTGGCTTAATGGATTTCTTTGAATGTTTGAGCAATGTAAAAATAAAACTTAGAGAGTAAAGGAACAAGAGAAGATTGCACACAAGGATTTATAGAGGTTCAGGTGTTAACAAACCCTACTCCTCTCCCCAACCACAATTGGAAGTTCTACTATCTCAACTTGAGATTACAAGAAAGTTTTCTAGCTAACTCACAACTAGAGAGTTTTCCTAGCTCACCCACAACTAAGTGTTTTCTCAAGGCTCACCAAACCCAAATCCCTTTTATTTTAATGGCTCACACAACAATCAATTCCTTGAGTTTTGAACAGGCTCACACACAATCCAAACAAGAGTTTTTCTCACTAGAATCACTCTTACAACCTATACCCAAGTGTTTAAAGTTAACACTTTAACCTTTCTTACAAAAGAGATGAGAATTAAAATAGCAAGAGTTTTGGCACACTTAAAATTAAGCTATTATGTTCTAAGGCCTTTTAGAGGTCTATTTATAGTGTTTACCTTCCAATTAGTCATTACATATGGTACCAAAACTATTTCTAACGTTCTAAAAAAGATTAACTAAAAGTTATTTGATAGAGATAGTTTTCTGGTTGGAAAATCATGTTTTCCAGTCGGGAAATTCATATATTTATTGGAGCCTTACACGTGGCAGCCTTGAATTTGTCCTTTTCTTCAACGGCTAGTCTCAGTCAAATTTTCCGGTCGGGATAAGAGTTTTCCGGTCGGAAAAACATATTTCCCGGTCAGAAAACTATATTTTCTGGTCGGAACAATTTTTTGGAACTTTTGGAATGCTAAAATCGAGCACTTCCCGATGGAGAAATTTTTTATCCCAAGGGGGAAACTGCATGTCCTGAGGGGAAAACTGTCTTTCAATTTTTGACCGATTTGTTCACTAAGCAAATCAAATTCAATTGACTTGAAATTTTGTACACTATCAAAACAATATTAGATGAAGACATTAGTAACATTTAATTTGATTGTTAAGATACCAGATACTTCACTCATGCACATATGTGTGTTGCTTCCAACTTGTTACAGGTCCAGGAGCCCACTTCTTATCATGAAGTTGTACAACATCCTCAATGGTTCAAGGCAATGCATACTGAACTCCAACTTTGGAAATGAACAATACAAGGGAGTTAACCATTTGCCATCTAATAAGAAGCCTATAGGCTCGAAATGGTTTTATAATATGAAGTTAAAGCCTGATGGCATAATTAAGAGGTATAGTGCAAGTTTAGTTGCCAAAGGGTATAGCCAAATAGAAAAGGTGGATTTCAATGAAGTTTTTTCTCCTATTGCTAAATGTGTTTCTGTTATAATGATGTTAGCTAATGTAGCAGCACAAGATTGGCCTTTTGCACTAGTTAGACATCAATTACGCTTTTATTCATGGTTACGTTGATGAAGAGATATATATGACCCCACTAGATGGCTATACTAAAGCACAAAATGGTTAAGTCTGCAAGTTCATTTCGATCTTTTATATGGATTGCACCAAGCAAGCAAACAATGGAATGAGGAGTTTTGTCAAAAATTGAAGCTTTATGTTTTTAGTCGATCAGCACATGATCATTGCTCATTTCTTTTCTCCAAGTCTGATGTTTTTCTGGCACTGCTGGTCTATGTTAATGACATTCTAATAATAGGTACATCCAAGGTTGTAAAAACTGGCCCGGTCAATGAACCGGAAAAGCCAGCAGATCATGGGTTTAAGGTTGAACCGGAATCAAACCGGAGTCGAACCGGTCTACGTTGTATTTTCATAAAATTTAACATGTCTCATACATAATAAAATATAATATGTCTCATACATAATAAAAATAGAAAATAAGTTATTGAAAATCTTTTCTACTATATAAGAATAATATAACATGTCTAATATTCCCTTTTTTATTTTTTTAAAAAAATCATATTTCTTATATTTATATAACTAAATATTTAATTAATTATTAAATGTAAGAGTAATTTTTAACTTGAAAATACAATCAGCCAAAATTTTCAAATTGTAAAAGAAAAATAATATAAAAAAGAAGTAAGAAAAAAATGTAAAAATGAGTGAACAATCCTACATAGAAAAAAAGTAACAATAAAGATAACATATTATTTTATAAATAAGGATGAGTTAATTGTTTAAAAATATATTTATTTTGACTAATTTGATTAGTTTATAGTTAACCAATCTAGTTTTGGAGTTAATTTTTTTTGTTAAATCGGTTGAATTGGTTAGATTAGATTAAATTTAATAATTAAATTTTTTTTGCAAAAAATTAAAAAAAATTTGAAAAAACCAGTCAAAACCGGTCGGTTCCCAATTTTTTCGGTTGAACCGGCTAGATCGTAGGTCAAAACCTGCCAGTTCCTGATTTTTTCGATTGAACTGGCCAGATTGCTAGTTTTCTACCACGTTGTTTCTCTTCAGTTTTAGAGATAAAAATCATCCAGTCTAAGAGCCGATTTCTAATTTTTTTGATTGAACCGTCGAACCGATCCTGTTTTTGGGTACATGAGACATTGTCATTAAACAAGTCAAATCCTACTTTGATGCTAAATTCACTATTATTTAAAAGCTAATGTTGAGAGAAAGTTCTCATAATATGATGACATCTCTTATTTTTTATATAAAAAATCTTGCCATTTGTCAATCGTTTTATGAAATAATAATTAAGAAAAAAAAGCTTATTTTCCTTTAATTATGGTTATTTCACAACTTAAAAATGTTGCCAGCGAGTGGCTGTCTACTGTTATATAAAAGTAGAATTAAAGAAATGAGAAACTTTTTTAAAATTTCAACATTTAAAAATTACCAAATCAACTTTTTAAAATTTCAAATATTCTAAAAACAAAAAACTTGTATGATAAATCCATTTTTTTTTCTTTTTTTGGCTACGCGATGCTCAACTTAATTTGTATTTAAAGTTTACTAAAAATTTACCATATTTAATACAAGCATGCTACTTATATCCAAAGCTAATATTTACTTAGGCTCAAGTACAAGTTTGCTATGTAAAGTTTATCTAAAATTAACCTAAACTATATCAAAAGTTTATCTTTGCTCATATAAACCTAGTACTTAAATTTGATACAAAAGTTTACTTTTGTTAAGCTATCTATAGTTTATCTAAATTTGATCTAAAATTATCCAAAATTTATCTTTACTTAGTATCAGCGTAAATTTATCTTTATTCAGCGCAACATATTATCCAAATTTTATTCAAAATTTACTCTTACTTTAACACCAACATTCTGCCTCAATACAAATATTAAATGAAAAATTATACCAAAAATTCGCATTATGACATAAAATACAATAAGATAATATTTTTAGAAACAAAAAAATAAAACAACCGAAAAATTGAAAACTAAAATCAATAAATTTGAAAAAAAAAAAAAGCCGATATTTATGAAATAAAAAATTGAAAAGTGAAAAATTCTTCAGAAAAGTAGCCCAAGTTGCCAGTGCAAGCTGACGTGGCCTATAGCTACCTATTTGGGCAGCATGGTCCCACCAACATGACCCTACACACTTCATTTACTATACTAGTATTAATAGCAGCATTATTTCTCCGAAACCCAAACAAACCATACTTCCTCTCTTACGATCTTAGAAGATGAAAACAATGGCCATGGCTAACAATTTTCTGTCTTCATCTTCTTCCATCATTCAAATCTATCGTCATCCTTGTCTTCGACTCAATGTTCTCACTTCTCAAATCATTTTTCCTCATACTCTTACTCGCCCGAATTC
>CATIWF010067437.1:0-20149 GCA_949630135.1 Balakata baccata
ATGTGTTATTTCCCTTAATTCCGTATGTTAATATTCTGCATTCCAAAAAAATAAATTTTTTAATTATTGAAATAAAAATAGAATAGATAAAAATATATTTATAAATAATAGTGAAACGTTAAATATTTTGAAAAATAAAAATATTTGCTTTTTTGGGAAACAATTGAAATATATTAAATTCATAACGCCATAGCTTAGATGCTTATTTAGCAGTAGAAAATGAGTGAAGAAATAAACGAAAAATGGAAGAGATGGGACGGATTTTTGGTAGAAGAAAGGAAAAATACTTGGTTGAAATGAAGAACAGTATAAGAATTTTATATTATGGAACAGATGAAAATGTGCCCATCTTTTTTTTTTTTTTTTGCATATTAATATAATATTAATATGATATTTATTGGACAAGTGGATGTATGAATGAATAATTTTAAATTTTATTTTATTTAATGCTATTTTCCTCGATAATTATCTTTTAGTCCTCACATTTTTCTGTTTTCAATTTAATTCGTACATAAATTTTATTTTTTTAATTTGCATTTCAAATTAAATAATTTTCAACAATAACAGACTTCATATTTTACGTCATAAATTATTTTATGTAGCACTAACCTCTCTTTCATAATACAAAAATCGCATTTTTCTAATTTAGTCTGTATTTTTGATTTTGCTTGATTATTATCAATAAATTACAACATTTTAATTATCAAAAGATACGTATAGTTTCGATTCGGTTCTTGATTTGATCAATTATTGCCAATTGACAAAATCTCATACCATAGATGGTTATGATTCGTCAATGCCATATATAAGATGAAAAAAAAATGAAAGGAAACAAACATATAATTATTTCTGTATAATTCTAAGTATATATACGTTTGATAAATCTGAGTATAAAGCAATTATATACTGAATAAAATTGGCATTTATTATACCTACAATATAATATACAAGACAGGTTATGTGTGAAGATGGTATTTATATACTATACATATACTTTTCATATACTGCACATTCAAGTAAGGGTAAATTATATCAACAGTACCCTAACTATATAGTACATATCATAACAAGTATATAAATACATCAGATGTATCATAAAAAAAACTCTAAATTCAAAGACTATAGATAAAATAAAATTTTTCAATTTTCATAACAAATATTATACATGAAGAATGATATTTGTCCATTAATATTTAGAAATAAAAATTAATTGTACTTTCTTTAATAAGTATAAATCATCATGTTAAATTAATAATAATGCGGGTGGCGGCCGGCAAGTTAAAAAAGAGTGGAGCAAACGGTCAAACTTTTGTTCTGTATATCCGTAAACAGTGGCAGATTAAAAAAAAATTTGATGGGTTGAAAAATTTATAAAAATAAAAAAATTATAAATAAAATTTAGTATAATTTATAAAATTTTAAATTATAATTAATAACATAATGGAAAAGGTTAAAAAATATATATGATGGTTCACGACGAATTCTTATATTTTAAAAGTGATTTATAATATTATTATTAATATTTAAGAAGTAACTAATTATTAAATAGAGTTAATAAAATACTATTATAAATAAAATTAATCATAATGCAAATATTAAAATTATAAACTAAAGACTATTAGATTATGAATTAAAATAAATCAAAGAAAATAATTAGAAAAATATATATTTGATATTTGAAATCTGACTGAAATACTGATAAATCGAATATTTGAAGATACAATTTTACATATTTATATTTTTTTATTTTTATATATTAAAGGCAATTTCTAATTTTTTCAATATTTTACCATGTAAATCTATTATTGCTCATAAAGATGTCTCTTTCAATTTAACTAAAATTTTAAATTTGAGTTTTAAATACGTAAGTACATTAAAACTCATGAATGAATGTTTTACTATCTTTAAGATCTTATTTGGTACGAATAAGATTAATTTTAGAATGATATCCTAATTGAATGATTAAAATTTTGTATAGTCTAACCAAAAATCTTTTGTTATTGTATACCAAAAAAGAAAATTTTTTTTTTTGTTATGTATGAATTAAGTTGACCTAAGAAAAGCATGGCTCCACGTAATGATCGTTAACAAAGGAATAGATTTTGCACTTAATTAATTTATTTATTTATAAAATTTTTAATATATACACAGACACGTCGAAAGTTTATAAAAAAAAAATAATTTTATTTGAAAACTTTCTATTACTTGAGCAAACTTAAATTTTTCTTTTTTCTTTTTCTTTTACATGAAAATCTGTTAATGACTCCAATACGTAGAACTTTCTAAATTTTATTACAAGAGATTTAATAGAAAATTTGAATTCGAAACTTTACGGTCCTATTCACTAAATCATACCAGTATAATTTTATTTTTTTAATTGAAATTTTAACTGGGAACCTCATAATTTTAGGATAAGGAGAATATCTCTTAATTAAGTAATATTTATTAGCACATCAATTGATATAAAATTTTAATTATATATCAGTACAAATAACAATTCTCTTTATATGAATGCTATCAACACTTTCTTATACATTTTTTACTATACACTTTCAATATAAAAAATATATGTATCCTTTTTTTTATTAAATACTAATTTTATTATAATAAATAGAGAAATTTTTAAATAGATCAGGTCTATTAGACCAACTAAATCATATAATAATGTGCATTTAATTGATTTATTTTTATCTTGACGTCAACCAATGAAAATAAAATAATTAAATGCATATCATTGTATGATTGGATTGATTTACAGATGACATAGTGGACCTGGTCTACCTAAAAATTTCTCGTATTGTAGAAATTCTTACGTAGATTATGTTTACCATGTCATACATAGATTAAGTCAATTACTTATTGACATGTATTTAATTGTTTTATTCTTATTGGTTGAAGTAAATGCAATATATATACATATCATTTAATGATTGAATTAGTTTATGAATGATATGGTAGACATAATTTACCTAAAAATTTCTCGAAGCATTGTTGCTAGCATTTCTCATTCGCCTTTAACTTTCCATATATCAAGTAAACATAAAACGTTGAAGTTTCTTTTCCCCGAATCATTAGAATGCCAAAGAAAGTGCTAAAGAGATTAATCATTCATGAGTAATTTCACATTTCAATTCTGTTTGCTATCGAGTCATTGACAACCAACTTAAAAGAAAAATACAAGTGAATTTGTTCTAGTAAACTGCTGAGAGGAAATCTATATATATATATATATATACATATATATTTGTTCTATTGCACCATTAGAGACAATTAAACTCCTCTTGCATAGTGTACAAGATTGCAGTTTTCTACATTCTGAAGACAGAAGTTTTATATAATTCTATTTTAATTTGTATAGATGCTTAATGCATAAACTAGCAGCATAGTCAAAAACTGGAAAAATCTGCAACCAAAAATACACTAACTACATATGGTGCTCATTAGTAGAGGCTGGAGGATGAGAGTGATGTTCAGGATCCGGTCCGCCGGGTGACACTCTATCACTGTCTGGATGTAGCTTGGAAATCCTTCTATGATACTCCAGTTTCAATTCGGTATATCCCATTTTGCGTAAAACAAGGCGGCTGTCGAGCTTCTTTCTGTAAATTCTTGCATCAGACCTGGTAAAAAAAAAATCATGAACATACTCATGAATAGAACCAAAACCTGTTTTGCAGTTAGATTAGCCATCTAATGCTTGCTTAGGTCTCGACTGATGTAGGATTAACAAGTGGATAATCTTGAACAGAACTTAAATATCAATACAGATAGTTAAGAGTTGAAAGATGAGTGAGTGAGATAAGTAGCCAATTGCTGCTATTTATAAGGATGAGTAACAGTGACAGACAGTAGCGGAGCCAAGCTCCAGAATTAGGATGTCAAATTTATTTTTTTGGGAGAGATCTCTACATTATGGGGACAAATATAATCTTTTAGGGGAATGAATATTAAAAATGGTACATTTTAAAAAATTAAAGGAAAACAATTATCTACTCTTAAGTATATGTATAAATGCTAGAGTAGAGGACATATATAACGAGTCACTATGTTTGTTTTTTTATAACTTTATGATTATATATGATAATTCATAATGGAATTACATCAATAAAATATAATATCCAAGGGCACATTTGGTATACCTCATCTTGGAAATAGGATGGAGATTCTCATTCCATGGAAAGGTAAACTTCATAGCTTATGGACACCATATAGCTTTACTCTGCTGTTACTTTTACTTATTTATCAGTTTTAATATAGTAAATAGTTTACGGCTTGTAACTTTAGCCTTATATTCAGTTTCTTTAATTTCTTTCTCTCTCTAAATTAATAGGTATGATGCATAATTCATTATTATTATATAAATATGGGCTAAAGTCTCTTTTATTGTTAATTCGTGTGATTATCTCACCTCTGTATAAAACTAAATAAATGATAAATAAATGATAAGGGAAAATATAAATCTACTATTTTGAGTTAGTAAACGAAAAAATATCTTAGTGCAAATTGTTTCGAATCGTTGCTACAACGAATGGAATTAGCTAAATCAGGTTTTCTTCTTCCTCTTTTTACATAATTGAACTCGACTTTGTATTATAAGTTAACATGTTTTAGATCCTCAAAGGGGAAATTCAGTTTATTCCACATAAATCTCTCTATAAGATAAAACACAATAGAATTAAAAAGAAAAAAAGTTCATCTGCTGTTTGTGGTCGACTACCTATGAAAAACATAGACAAACATATTAGACTATCTGCCTAGCACATAAAGCTATCCTAATGACGTGGATAAGATTAGGTTAGATTCATTTATTAACTCTTCTTTTGGTTTAAAAAATCAATATCCCAACTTGTTATCATGTGAAATTCTCTTATCCAGCCAACCTTGGACCTCTGCTGATATTTGTGTCCTGTATGACATGGATTTTCTTGAGATTCTCCACCTTTGCCGGCATGAAATGTCTAAGGATGAATGACACATTATATTATATAACTGAACGTTGAATATATATATATTGTCCTTTGAACATATGGAAAAAGGGACACATGTTTTTAGGTCACCGAAGTGAATGGTAGACATGATATTTTCCTTCATTAGTCTTTCTATCATTTTCCTAAAAATGTGGTCAAGTCTTTTATACCACAATATGAAATACTTTTCCTTTATTAGGGGTCTTTTGGCAACATATTCAATATTACAATATGTGAAGTAAATTTTATTTGAACTCAAACAAACTTGATACAGACCATATAACAAAAAGCAACGGTCAACAACCTTTGAATTGATAGTTATATTTATAACTCTATCCTTAAATACAAAAGTACAACCGATTTTGTTTAATTCAGAAAATGATAACAAGTTCCGTCTAAAAAAAGGTATATACAAAACATCTGTCAAAAAGAGTTCAAAAACAATGTCCAGATTCAAACAGATACTTCCAACAAAAAAATATTTTCACTGTATCATTGTTGTAAATCGTGAGCACTAACCTCATCTCATATCATTGTAAGTAGTAATAAGTATCCCAAACTCTTATGGTAAAGTATTGAGAGCTTGATGAACAATACAAGCATTATGGAGAATTATATCAAGGCTTCGAAGCTTATTTTATATGTGGACCATCATTAAAATATACTCTCTAACATCTCCTACTCCGTTATTACTTCATTGAATATAGCTGCTTCAAACGGATACCAATTTCAGCATTGAGCATCGATAAACACATGATAATGCTGAGATATTATAGTTAGAAACTTTTTTGCTATATGAATCTCTAACAAACTACTCAATAAAAGTTTAGAATTGACCTTTTAATGGTCAAATAGCATATACAGTTTATTTTGTACCAGATTGAATATAATTCTTTTCCACATTAGTACTTTCGGTAGTTAATTCAGCTAGTTTAAGAGTAGTCATGATAAAATTAATATCTACCAACTCTATAGCTAATTCAACATCTCTCTTTCACGCCTTAAAATTAGAGCCAGTTAACATCTCTATGGTTACAATATTATTGTTGATCGAAAAGGTGACTGGAAAAATCAACAATGTAATTCTTTAGTTCAAAACAATAATAATACTCAAAGTCATAGAAGAACATTAATCCAAAGAATTCCAGTGCATCATTATATAAACACTTTTGGACATAATATATAACATGCAGTAGTAAATTCTTTATATATAAGCACGATCTAGGAATTTATCCAGTATTTTTAAATTTACCACATTTGGATGTATAAATAGCTCGTACCAGTTCATTCCCGATCATGTCTTATATTTTCCATTTCCAAATTTAATTTATGATAAACACCTTTGAGTTGAATAATTATAAAATAAATCTGAAACATCTCTAAAATATATAAGACTGTATATTTCTTAAAATATTAGCTAAAAAGACTGTTTTGGCTACAACATTTCAACTGATTTTAAAAGAAATTTTTATATTAGGATACACCTTATTTATTGTTTTGAAAATAACCTTAAATATAATTTTTCAATCCTTATAGACACAGGGCTAGATATCTTGAAAAATTATTTTCCATAATTCAATTAATTACATTGTCAATTTTATCTGAAAAAAATTATTTATCTAAATGTGACAATTTTATATCCTATGCATAAATTTAAAAATTATGAGATAACAATTTTATCTCTAAAAATGTCACAGTTTTTTCCAAATATAGATTTTAAAAATTAATTTAGAATTTTCTAAATTAATTATGGATGAAATTGGGTAAAAAATAGCCTTAGGGAGTGAAAAATAATTAATTAGGGACTAAAATGAAGAATTCAGAAAGTTTAGGGACAAAATCGGAAAACAAGGAGAAATGGGCAGAATGGTGCACGCATGCACTTACAGGCGCCTCTCCCGCCTCACAATGCGCCCACGCGTGTCTCTTGCACAGAAACTCCTCTAGCCTTTCCATTGCCCTCACACGCGGACATTGTGTCTTCCCCAACCCGATCTCGCTATTTTCTACAATTTTCCTCCAATTTTTGCTCAAGTGGCAATTTTTTCACTCCAAAACCCAATTTTTTTTTCCAACTTTTCACTTTATATCAACATGCAAGCACATATAATCTAAATTTTATTGACAAAAAAATCGTATATCAATAAAATCAAAGATATCAAGCATGTGACAACCAAAACAAAAATTTTTCAAAACTCAATTAAACTCAAATTTTCTCCTT
Organism: Balakata baccata; assembly: GCA_949630135.1. NCBI lineage: Eukaryota > Viridiplantae > Streptophyta > Magnoliopsida > Malpighiales > Euphorbiaceae > Balakata > Balakata baccata. The sequence goes on from CATIWF010067437.1 coordinate 7,189, forward strand.
TAACTTGATAAGAAAAACATAGATCTAGTTCTAAGAAAATATAATTAGGCTCTGATACCACTTGATGAAGAAATTTATACGAACTAAATTGAATCTCTCCTTCCAAGATCTAAAACACACATTTTAGAATACAAAAAGGAGTTTAATTGCGTAAAAAGAGGAAGAAGGAAACCTGATTTGTCTAATTTCATCGTTGTATGAATGATCTAAGACAGTTTACACAAATATCTTTTCTCATTTCTTAACTCAAAACAATGAATTTCTATTTTCCCTTATTATTTTCTTATTCTCTATTTAGCTTTATATAGATATGAGATAATCACACAAATTATCAATAAGAAAGACTTAGTCCACATTTATATAATAATTATGGATTATCCATCGTACCCATATTATTATCTGGCTCACATTAATTTATTCAGACTAAATTAATTAATAAAATTTTGTCTAAATAAAAAATTGATCAAATTCTTAAAGCTTTAATTTTGTAATATATCTTTATTTTTCAATTAATAAAACCCGCAACTAATTAAATATAAAATATATCTAACATTATCTTCATCTCTACCATTCTTTTCTTTGACCTGCACAACTTGCATCCACGATTAAGTAGGGTGGTAATAAGTTAAATTTATTAGGCTGTGTGTGTGTGTATATATATATATATATATATATATATTAAACAAAGTATAATCCAAGAAGTTGAGGCTTAATTCCATCTTTTAGAGGTTTTTTTGCCAAAAAAGGATTGCTAGACAAAGTATTTCCCATTTAGGACATTAGGGGGATAATTTAGAAAATTCATATTTGATGGTGTTTTGAAAACTATTTCTCATTTTGGGGAGAAATTTGCTCATGTGGCAAGGAGAGATTGTTGACAATGGATGGTGTGGTTAGAAGAGTGTTGTCCACCTCTTCAATAAGTGGACATAAGTTGTCCGTGTAAACTAACAATGACAGTGGATACTTAAGTGTTGAAGTGTAAATTTCATATTTCCAATGCTATAAATAGATTGGTTACTAGAATTCAAAACAGTTTCACAATGCAAATACCTTTGATCTTTTCTTAGATGACTTAGAATGAAGTACTTACAGAGAATATGAGGAGAAAACATTTTTTACAGAATTCACGTTCTCTGAATTGTGGAGTTGTTATTTTTTTCTGTAAATAATTACATCTTATATACTATAATTTTTTGTGTCTCGGGCTATATCAAGTTCATGTGTGGCCTAGATCCATAGCCTAACAATCCGCTTTTCCTATTGGTGAACAACACATTTTTTTAAACCATATTAATAAAATTTTAACACAATTATTTTTTTGATCTTAGTTGGAAGAACAATTGGAGTTAGTTTTTGAACAATGTGTGAGATGTGTGTAGAGTAAAATATAAGAATTAAAAAAAAGTGTTGTCTACCATTTGTAAAAATGGACAACTTCTATCAATTTATTGAAGATACAGACAACACTTTTCTCATTGTAATACCCACAATCAACAGCTAATTCTTATCACATCAGTAAATTTCATCTCAAAATAAGAAATAGTTTTCAAAATTATCACCAAATACTTTATTCAACACTCTCTTTTGGAAAAAAGGCCCTTCTTTTTGGTTGATTTGAATAACTTCACATCCAAAAAACAAAAATTTGACGAGCATCTTCTGCTTTTACATGTCTCAAAGTATCTCTTCATTAACAAGACATGAAAGCCTACATAATAGACAATCAAACTGTTTTGACTTATCCTCAATTGATACTCACATCACTTTCTTATAATATTTGAAAATTAGTTAAATTATTAGGATATAGCTGAAATTTGATTGAGTATATTAATTAATTGTTTTATTTTTTGAAATATATTATCTAGTCTTTCCGTCTATTTTTATTCTTGGAGAAAAATAAAATATTAAATTTGCCATTCTTTTTTTTCTCTTAAAAAAACCAAAAAATTCTTAATATCATCTCAAATTTGTCGTTCCTTTTTAATATATTTTTTTAAGTTAACAGAATATCAAATTTGTTAAAATATAAATATGGATAATTTTATATTTTTTAATTGATTAGCAAAATATTCTAATTGACTAACATAATATTCCATTTAAAAGTAAGAGATGATCTTTTTTTAGTTAATGAAACCAAACTTGGGTTCATAATTTCGACCAAACCACAAGGATATCACAATAATTTACTCTTGCAAATTTGATACCATCTTTTCATGAAGCAACTCAATAGTAAAGTTTCCCTTTTGCTTTTTTTAAGGTGAATTTTATTACGCTACCTCAATAATGTAAATTATAATAATTTAGCATTTCAAAAATTATTTATAACATAAAATTACTTCAATTTTTATTTTATAACTAAAATAATATTTGAAAAACTGAATTATTACAATTTGCATAGTTAGAATATTATTGGTGAAATTTACCTTTTTTTTTTTTTATGATAGTTAAGCATACCAAGAGTACAAAATTAGATATCAGTTATCATGCTAATTCTCAATCATGTGCACCATAACGCACAATAAAAAAGATAATCAACATATCCATGCCGTGATAAATTCATCATATATATATATATATATATCTAAATTGACTTACAATATGTTGACAGAATCATTGTTGAAAATCAACTTGGTGTCAGGGTTGAAAATTGAATAAAGTTGGAGAGAGATTGCCTCCATGTGCCTTGATGAAAAAGAAGCCTTTGGCTTATACCAATAGCAAGAGAAAATGGTCCAAACTGAGCTTTTTGCTTGATAATTGAAGGAAAATGTTTGGTTTTGACGCAATTGGAGTTGCGGTTGTGTACTAAAAGTAATTTTTAATTTTTTTTTACTTAATTAATTAATTTTTTTATAAATTATTTTTTCCAAAACTGCTTTTGAAAAAAATATCTATTTATCTGTTTTTATCAAAAACAGTTTTTAAAACTAAAAAAAAATACAAATTTTTTCCGAAAAATATTTTTCTAAAACTCAGTTCCAAACGAACACTTTGTTTTTAATGTATTTATTTGAACACATTGTAGTCGCTGTCCACATAATAAGAGGCTTTAAGACTTCTGATTGATAAATATTATGAGATTATGTGGTAATAATAGGCATATATATTGCATTGGCACCTCATGTCAATAAGAGGAGAAAAAGAACTAATTATTTTGGTAATCTCCGAATGGAAAATTTTTTAGGCAAATTCAATTTATTATATCATTTATAAACTAATCTAATTATATAGTAACGTGCATTTAATTGTTTTATTTTTATTAGTTGTGGTTAATACAATAGGCGTACATATCATTTTGTAATTGGAATATTCTATAGATGACGACGTAGACTGAATCTACTAAAAAATTTCTCTCCCCCAATGCTGTTTGGCCTCCATCCCTGTCATGGAAGCCTAAATCAGCAACGTCAAAATACACATGATCTGCCTTGGAAATTTATGAAGTTGTGACTTGTGAGCTTTTTCTTCATCTCGAGCAGTGCAGAACTGCAAACTCTAGGCAACATCAAATTCCTGTTCACAAAATCACAAGAGGAATCTTTGGTAAACTAATACATGGACCGGCTCATCCAACCAACCGCACCTACCGAACAAATCCAACAAAGCAGTACCCACAAAAACTTGGAAGTTTACAAAATGGAAAAAAAAAATATATTTAAATAATTATTGGATTAAAGGTTTTTTCCATTTTACCAAAAATGCTTAAAAATAATTATAACACTACCAAAATCTAAAAGTTACTCTAAACAGAGCCCAAATAGTGTATTTGGGCAATATTTTTAGTATAACTTAGAGATATATTATTTCAATTTTTACCAAAAAAGAATAAAAGAAAATGATGACGATGAAAATTATCTTCTATTTATGATGAAAATTACCTTCGATTCCGGATTTTTGCATTAACTTTATTTACGATGACTTTAGTGGTTGAGAAAATTATCGTTTTGTTTAGATAGAAGCCTTTCAGATTCTATTATCTTTTTGTATTCTTTTATTTTGATTTAATAATATTTGAGTTTAAGAAGATGATGAAAAACGTTACGATTGTACTAATCTAGTTGGGATGATCCGGTCTATTTCTAATTCTTGGCTTCAAACTTTTTTATAAAAAAAAAGAAGAAAAAAAGTTTAATCATTACAAAAAAAAAAAGAAAAAGAAAAAGAATAATTGAATCAAAATTCAAAGTATCACAAATTTTCAAACTAACAGCTTTCAATTTATTGTTAAGCATTTAATATACCTTTAGAAATATTTTAGATATATAATGAGAATACTTTCATAATATCTTAGGAATAACTTGAAAATTCCTTTGGTATACCTCAAAAATACATTTGATATATATTGAGAATTCTTTAAAAATTTCGTGGAATGAATTCTCTAAAAATATTTTGTGTATACTTTGAGAATTCCATAATAATATTTCAAGTATATTTTAGAATTACAGTGGGTAAAGCTTAATTCAATCACACAAAAAATTCAAAAAATATCAAAGAAAAAAAGAATAATAGATGGATAAAAAGACAATAAATATTCAAGAATTATTTTTAAAAAATAAAATACTATTGTGTTTGTTAATGTCCTCCATTTGTCTCTTGTGATTGGGGGCCAAGTTAGCGAAGCTGGTGCAAGGGTCGCCGTCGGACTTGGAAAAATCAGGAAATATCATGATATTGAGAATCCAATCGGAAATGTTGATATTGTTGAAGGCAAAGGCAAAATCGGAGTCGGACCCAGAGTCATCGGGGGAACCAGGTTTTGAAAAATGTTGACACAGGAAAGAAGTCGTCCTTTTAACTATTTGTATTCGGAAATCAAAACTGGTTTTGGAATCCGGAAATGCAAGCCATTGAAGATAGAAGAATCAAGCCATTGTTAATCGATAGGAATGAAAAGTCGGAAAACTGTCAGCATATTTGAAAAAATAAATAAATAAATTTCAGAAAAAAGTGAAAATTCCTCCAAAAACTTCACGGAAAAACAACCCATCCTTCACTGATAATGCCTGCAACTGAAGCCCACGATAGTGATCCATTGATGCACACGACAATAACCTAACAAAAGTGAAGTTATTGGGCCTAAAGCCGCAACCTTTCAGTTGAAAAAAAGTTCCCCAAGCTTCCTCTAAATAATTATATCTGCAATAAGAACTAATCATTGAATTATAGGATACATGGCTCCTTTCGGGCATAAACACTTGCCATCGGCACTTCACCCAGAGATACATAGAGGGAGATGAGGTTATTGTAGAGAAAGGTGGGTTGGTTTGGGTTTAAGCCAGCTGTGACTGAGTACATGGAGAGGTTTTGTTGTGTCAATAGAACGATCCCTTGCGCAGACTTGAAGAAGGTAAAGTAGACGATGGTGGCGTTTGAATGCAGCGCGGGAAACGAAACAGACTATCATTAGTTGGATGGATATTGGAAGGGAATTTTACTGAAAAAGCAAAAAATTGATATGTATTTACATTTTCATTGGGGCTCAAACTTTTTTTCAATTTTATTATAAATAATTTTTTAAAATTATAATAATATTTAAATTTTAAAATTACTCTAAAATATGTTCAAACGGTATATTTTCGGCATACCTTTAGAATATTTTAGTTTAATTTTAACCAAAAAACAACAAAAGAATAAAAATAAAAACAATTAAATCATTCAAAAAGAAGAAAAATAGAATTTAATCAAAATTCAAAATATTATAAAATCTTAATTAAACAGTTTGATATACCTTTCGAAATATCTTGGATATACCTTTGGAATTCTTTATAAATATTTCAGGAATATCTTTCACATTGAAAATACTTTAGATTACCTTGGAAATTCTCTGGAAATATCTTGAATATACTTTAGAGATACTTTGGATATACTTTTGGAAATTCCATTAGAGTACCTCAAGTATACCTTGGGGATATTTTAGATATATTTTAAAAATTCCTTGAGAATTCCCTGAAAGAAATTTTTTAGAAATATCTTGAGGATACTTTGGTATACTTTTGAAAATTCTATAAAAATATATCGGGTATATATTGCGGATATCTTACTGATGAAATTATATATATTCATTATGCAAAAAGATGCACAATCAATGGCGAATGTGAATTATTCAAAATGACATAAAGAAAATGCCAGAGCATGTGAGAATTGATTAGTTCAATAATTTACATCCAACAAAAATCATTACCATGAAAAAAATTAAAAATATGATCCCGCAAAAGTGAATATATACAATTTTGCAGTTCTCCAAGCGATTATCATCTATCAGTACCATTCATCCACTTATTCTTTCCCAAGTGGATTACTTCTATTAGCTACCATAATCAATTTCTCTCTACATCAAATTTCAACCAGAGCAAAATTTCTCATCCAGCGGAATCGTCAGATTCTTAAGTCAAACTTGCTCCATTTTTCCATAGATTTTGATGTCCTTAATTTATACACTAGAAGCCCAATGAGTTCTGACAAATCTAGAAATTTTTGCTGCCAAGGTCACAATGATGACAACGGCAATGAGAATAGTAAAGCCCCATCTTCCGCCACCACTTTCAAATCTACTTCAAAAATCAAAAAACTATTCAGCTTTATCGACGACGAAGAGGAAGAAGAAGGTACACCTCATTCCATTATCTCTTCCATATCTTTTGCTTCTCAAAAACATTCTTCTTGCCTAAGCAAACCTAGTTTTTTCTCTTAGTAAAATTGAAAAACTTTTCAATAAAACTGAAAAAAGAAACTTTTGGTTCTATTTTTTTTTTTTTTAAAAGTTAGAAATTGGTGTATGATGAAATTTCCTCGTATTGGAATTGCACCGTAACAGCCCAGTATATACATTAGTATGGACTAATGGCAGAGATTGAATTTTTGGACAATATACATTTACCCATATAGCCATATCAAGTGAAAATGGGACAACTTGGACACACCTATTATAAAACATGAAAATTTTATGATAACATCCAAAAACATACAACGAATTTTTATCAATCAAATTAATAAGAGAATGTAATTTATATAACATTCTTTCATTGATTTTGTCTATATAGATTATATATGCAAAAATTTATTGACAGCATATTAACCTTTATATAACTCTGGTACCAAGAAATCTAGAATTGTTATGAAAATATACAATCAAAGGAGAAATTGTTAATTCAATATTCAAAATAAGAGAAATGAAAAAACTATCTGAGGTCTGTGTTCCACACAGTTTCTTTAAGATAAATTCGCCTTCTACACTGGTGTTTAAGATAACTGGCATTTGTCTCCCATGATACAACAGATTTCAAATAGTTATTGAATACACAATACCTACTTACAGCGAATTATAAACTTGTCATACTCTGTATAACTTGAGAAGAAAAAAAAGAAAGAAAGAAACTCTTCAACAAGATTCAAAGTAAACTCTTTTAAAACTCTTTAAAATTTATGTCAAAACTACCTATTTATACTAGATAGAGGAAATATGAGATTAATTGTGATTAATTATCTTTAAAAGCTGCCAATAATGTCTTTATAACTCTCAAATAATGGTGAAATTAATATTTGAAACATCAGAAATTGAAATTTCAAAAGACAAAAAGCTCAAAAGACCATTCTGGAACACAATCCACACGGGTGTGTGGATCTACCTTGCACACGCTGCAGCAAAATGACACAGGCGTGTCAGTGGCATGGCCGTGTGGATCCATACAGGCATGGCAAACTGCTAGCCGTGTGGATCAACACGAGAGTGTTGCCAAAATTTTTCAGAAATAAAAAATAATAATTTGTAAAAATTGGGTTTGTTCAGAACCATGAGATTTTGGGCCGATATTTTTGTACGCAGGTCGCGCACCCATGCATTGGCCTATCCCGGACCATGGATTTGCACCCTCCCTGCGTCTGAGCACATAAGAGAGAGCCTTCCATTCTACTTTTCTCACCCATGTAAGAATGCATCTCTATATATAAACACAAGTCCAACTTCAAAATTTAGTGATGTGGGACAAACTCCTACATTCACTTTTCACCTTTAAATCTCCTTACCAATGAGCTTACTTTGAGTTTCAATTTCTATTCACACATTCTTCATTTTGAGCATATAAATATATTAATTCATAGTCCTCATATCAAAAAATATATATCCGGGTCTTTTTTCTAAAATCGAGTTGTGGGATCTACCCTAATTATCCTCTCAAAATGGCTCATAATCACAATTTATCCAACAATCTCCCACATGAATAAAATTGGGCAAAAAAGTAAGACCAATAAAGTCTTACTATGTGATAGAGTTTGACGATCGAAACCTATACATGATAGGTAGGTGTTACCGTTTGAACCTTTCCTTATTAAAATATATTTAATTTACCCACTGTCCAGTTGACATGATGTCATTGAACTGTTCAGTTACTTGAGTAAATATGATATACTTCACACATGAATCTTTTTTGACATAATTCAGTTCTCATAATTATGATCATTTTGCCCGAACATCTACCTGGTTCTGTGAGAGTTTTTGGAGAATTGAATTTTAATATATTCTCCTTTGAAGCAGCCCCACTTCACTCCTACATAGATGACACCTTACACAAATGTATCATTAAAAGCATAGCTTAACCTCATTTCCAATCTTCACTTGGTATATCCCCCACAGTGATCTTTCCATGTCTTTACAATTAGGTTGTCCCATTGAACCTAGATATTGGGATCTCCAATCAACTAGGTTGGGTTTTCCTTTGTATCGACTATTATACTCTTACGGGTTTAAGTCTCATTCCCCTTGATGATTTATCAACTTGCTTTTGATTTAACCCTTTGGTTAGCGGATCCGCAATGTTATCCTTTAATTTTACATAATCAACAGCGATAACCCCTGTTAAGAGCAGTTGCCTAATGGTATTGTGTCTACGACGAATATGTCTATGCTTACCATTATACATGTTACTCTATGCCTTTCCAATTGCAAATTGACTATCACAATGTATGCATATTGGTGGCACGAAACTTTCCCATTTCGGAATATTTTCTAAGAAATGGTGTAGCCATTCAGCTTCTTCAGCACATTTGTCTAATGCAATAAACTCATATTCCATCGTGGATTTGGCTATAACAGTTTGTTTAGAAGATTTTCAAGCCACAGCTGCACCAGCTAGTCTAAACATATAGCCATTAGTGGATTTTGAATCTTTTATATCAGAAATCCAATTAGCATTACTGTAACCTTCTAGTACAGTTGGATATCTAGTATAATGCAATCCATAATTACGAGTATACCGTAAGTACTTAAGTACTCTTACAATGTCTTTCCAGTGATCTAGCCCTGGATTACTCGTATATCAACTTAATTTACTCACTGCATAAGCAATATCTGGTCTTGTACAATTCATTAAGTACATAAGACTGCCAAGCACATGGGCATATTCTACTTGAGACACACTTTCTCCTCTATTCTTTGATAGATGGAGGCTCAAGTCCAATGGGGTTCTAGTAATATTGGTATCATCCTTATTAAATTTACCAAGCATTTTATCAATATAATGAGTTTGACTCAAGGTCAGTTCATCTGATCTTCTAGTAATTTCAATTCCTAGAATCACATCTGCTAGTCCCATATCTTTCATATCAAAGTTTGAATTTAATATATCCTTGGTAGACTTGACCATCTTGTCATTACTACCAATAATGAGTATGCCATCAACATATAAACATAATATGACATAACTGTCACTCACGTTTTTGACATAAACACATTTATCACATTCATTGATTTTGAAGCCACTAGAAAGCATAACACTATCAAATTTCTCATGTCGTTGCTTAGGCGCTTGCTTCAAACCATATAGTGATTTAACCAATCTACATACTTTTTTTTCTTGTCCTAGGACAATAAGCCCTTCAAGTTGTATCATGTAGATTTCTTCATCTAAATCTCCATTTAGAAAAGCAGTTTTTACATCCATTTGATGTATTTCAAGATTGCGCAACGCAGCAATCGCTATAATCATTCTTATAGAATTGATCTTGGTTACAGGGGAATAAGTATCAAAATAATCTATACCTTCCTTTTGTCTATAACCTTTAATTACAAGCTTAGCTTTATACTTATCAATTGAACCATCTGCCTTCATTTTCCTTTTGAAAATCCACTTGGATCATAATGGTTTACATTCTAGAGGTAAATCCACTAATTTTTAAGTATGATTCTACAAAACGGAATCAACCTCACTCTTAATAGCCTCTTTCCATAAAAGACCTTCTAAAGAGTTTATAGTTTCATTATAAGTTTGAGGTTTTGCCTCTAGTAAGTAGGTCAGAAAATCTGGTCTAAAAAACTTTTTTGTCCTTACTCTTTTACTACGCCTGAGCTCTATCTCAATAGGCTCATCCTCTAAACCAAGCTCTTCATCATGAACTTGATCTGGACTATTTTCAATAATAGCCTCAAGACGTCACTTGGATGAATTCACCTCTTCCAAACTCTTACAAGGAAATATATGTTCAAAGAATGACTCATTCCTCGATTCTATAATTATATTCTTATGAACATCCGGAATTTCCGATTTATGCATAAGAAACCGATAAACACTACTTTTATGTGTATAACCAAAGAAAATGCAATCAACTTATTTTGGCCTTATTTTCACTTTCCTTAGTATAGGAACTACCACTTTAGCAAGACATTCCCACACTCGCAAGTATTTTTAGGATGGTTTTCTCCTTTTCCATAATTCATAAGAAGTTTTGTCTTGCTTACTACGAGGCACCTTATTTAAAAAGTAACTAGCCGACAATATGGCTTCTCCCCACATGTTCTGTGGTAACCCAAAACTTATCAGCATTGCATTCATTATTTCTTTCAAGGTACGATTTTTTTTTTTTTAGCCATACCATTAGATTGTGGTGAATACGGTGTCGTGGTCTTATGTATAATTTCATGTTGTGCACAGAATTCATCAAATGGTGTCACATATTCACCACCATGGTCACTTCTCAAAACCTTGATTTTTCTATTGAGTTTATTTTCAGTCTCAATTTTATAGAGTTTAAATTTCTCTATAGCCTCATTTTTGCTCTTAAGCAAATACACATAACAATATTTTATGCTATCATCCACAAATGTGATAAAATATTTGTTTCCACCTCTTGTTTGAACAAATTTTAAATCACATACATCACTGTGGATTAAATCAAGTGGTCCATTTTCTCTTTTAATATTTTGAAAAGATGATCTAGTTAATTTTGCCTCAACACAAATTTCACATTTATGTTTTATATCAATGTGGAAATTAGGTAAGTGGTCCAAGTTAATTAATATTCTCAAGATATTATAATTAACATGTCATAGTCTACCATGCCATAAACCAGAAGACTCAAGCAAATAAGCAGAAAATATACTTTCATTATTACATTTAATAACAATTACATTAAGCTTAAAAAGCCCATCAATAGCATACCTTCTGCCCACATACATTCTACCCTTGGACAAAACAACTTTGTCTAATTCAAAAACTATTTTGAACCCATGCTTGTTCAACAATGAACCTCACACCAAATTCTTGCTAATATCATGCATATATAAAAAATTGTTTAAGTTAGCTTTTTACCAAAAGTCATCTTTAGCACCACTTGTCCTTCACCAAGAACTTTAGAAGTGGCAGAATTACCCATAAACAATTTTTTCCCACTCTTCAGCTTGAAGGTAGAGAACATCTTATGATTTGAGCATATGTGCCTTATGGCACCGGTATCAATCCACCATTCTTTTGGGTTAGACCTAACCATGTTCACTTCTGATATCACAGCAGCAAGATTAATATCAGAAACCTCTTGAGTAATAATTTGCAAGAGATTTGCTTAATTGCTCATTTTCTTCTTTGCGAGCTTACAATTAAAAGCCTTATAACCCATCTTATCACAATTAAAGCATTTGTCTGGAATTTTTTTTTAGAAACTCCACCTTTGGGACCTGTTTTAGGCTCCTTGAATTTCTTCTTTTTGGTATTTTGTCTATGTTCAACAATATTTACTTTAGCCTCAGAAGAATTCAACCCCCTCCTTTCTGAGCCTCTATTGTCTTCTTCAATTCAAAGTCTAACAATTAGCTCCTCAATATTCATTTCCTTTCGCTTGTGCTTAAGGTAATTTTTGAAATCCTTCCAGTCATAGGGTAATTTTTCAATCATAGTAGCCACTTGGAAGGTTCCACTCATGTTCATTCCTTCAGTATGAATTTCATGAACAATAACTTAAAGCTCTTAAACTTGACTTACCATAGTCTTGGAATCCACCATTTTATAGTCTAGGAAATGTCCCATTATAAATTTTTTGGCTCCGACATCCTTAGATTTATATTTCCAGTCCAATAATTCCCATAACTGTTTTGCAGTCTTGATTCCATTATACACATTATATAATGAATCATGCAACTCATTCATGACATAATTCCTACTCAAAAAGTCGGAATGATACCAACTATCATAGGCCATTCTTGTTTGGACATCTTGCTCATCCTCTTTAAGAGTAGGAGTGTCCTCAACCAAGAATCATGCAAGATTCAAGGTAGTTAGGTAAGACAACATTTTCTGCCACCACCTCTTGAAATTCAATCCATTGAATTTTTCTAGTTTCTCTCCATGATTCACAGGTACCGTTACATGCACAACCGGAGAGACAACCCGATCAACAAAAACTGATGGCTGGGATCCATCTTAAACATTGGTAACAGCTACCGTGTTCTCCATTTCTCTAAAACAACAAACAAATTATATTAATTCCAAGACTTAATAAATCTGAAAAAAGAATTAAGAAACGAGAATTTGTCTTAAGATTGTTATGAAAACATACAATAAGAGGAGAAATTGTTAATTCAATATTCAAAACAAGAGAAATGGAAAAAATCTCTGAGGCCTGTGTTCCACGCAATTTCCTTAAGACAAATTCGCCTTCTACATTGGTATTTAGGATAACTGGCGTGTGTCTCCCC
>CATIWF010067440.1:0-37630 GCA_949630135.1 Balakata baccata
AGAGAAATCGATTATTTCATTGATAGTAGAAAGCCCTATATATACAACTCTATGAATATAAAATAGGAAACAAATATATAAAGAATAGGAAACAATACTAACTAGGAAGTAAATCTCTACCTATCCCTAATTACCTAAATCATACTAATTAAGAATATTATTCAAATATCTTCCAATATCTCACAATAGTAAGTAAGTTTTTGGATGCCAGCATCCAATTTGATAAGGATTACTCAAAATCCTAGTTGGCCTATGTATTCATATTAAATAATTGTGTAGTCAATTGGAAGAGTTTCAAACAAGTGATGATTGCGGATTCCACAACTGAAAGTATATTACAGCTTCAGCTTCCGAGGCAACTAATGAAACGGTTTGGATAAGTAAAATCATCACATAGTTAGAAGTGATTCCTAGCATTGTTAATCTAATATGATTGGAATAACAATGGAGCCATTGCATGAGCAAAAAGAATTGTGGTCTCATCAAAGATCCAAACATGTACTCAACATTACCAATTGATTAGTGAGATCAATAGTAGACATGATGTAATGATAGAAAGAGTTTCTAATGATCAGAATAAAATTGATTGAGTCACTAGACCAAAAACCTAAAAGGAATATGATAGTCATATCCTCGCCAATAATGTCATGTACACTGGCAATTGGTTTTAGTGCAAGTAGGAGATTGTTAGAGATATGCCTTAAAAGCAATTGCCTAAGACATTTAATGTACACATTGGTAATGACATTCTTCCATTATATTGATATTCATTTGCATATCAATTGATAAGGATTTTAAACTAATTAATGGAAGTCCTTGATACATAATATAGCATAAAGGAAATCATGATAAAATTCCTATCATGTGTAATTATATTAGTATGTAAATTAACCCTAGTCATAGGATCAACAAGATAAGACATTGTTGATCTGATTAGACTAGCACATGTTATACTCCTTGATTAGATCAAGCAATACTTCTTATAAGCTATGAAGATGAGATGTTCAAAGTTAACATGTATATGCTTGTTAAGAGTAGATAAGTACATTGGATGACCTGCTTTGAGATGATCATATGGATTATCTATTCAAATGTCAATGATAATCTCATCATAGCAATGCTGCAAGTATCCCTAGACTTGAAGTACTCAAGGGTATCTTGGATACTAATTATGTGCTTTGACTCCATTCCTTGTTGCCTTACAGAAGTTGCTTATAGAGTGGTTATTGGATACAACTTGAGGTACTCGAAGGTAATTGGGTTACCAATAGAGGATTTACCGCTCCTAATAGAGGGAGTGTATACCCATGGCTTCATGTCGGGATCATTACTCAGGAATCTCTGGTTGAACTGGAAATGTCATGAAGATGGTTTTCAATGGCATGTCTAATAAGGTAATGAGTCTCAATGACAAGATCTAATATTACTTGGACTAGGTGTGACGTAGTCAGTCTAGTGGGAGCTGACACATAGTCCATGCTCTAAATCGAGTGGGGTATAGGATGGTAAAAGTATGAATTGCATGAATATTGTCTATGGAAAACTTCATAGTCAAACCACTGACTTTTCGGTGAATTGGGGGTCATGATGTGTTGCTAGATTCCGCTCATGACTTACTCGATTATCAATTGTTGATTCGGTTGGCCAACATAATAGGTAACCTAATGAATCACACACTTTGAAGATATGAAAGAGGAATAAAATGGTCTTGGATAGGATCCAAAAATATAAGAGAATTATTTGGAGTCGGACCGTGATAGGATTGCGGAAAAAATTCCGGAGAAAAAATTGCTCGGGAGATCACAGATCTGTACGGGCTTGCAAGGGCATGCTAGCTTGTGTTGGCAGCCTAAGCTAACAGGCCAGCATGGACTGGAGTGCAAGGCCAACGATTGGCTGATTGTTGACCAATGTTAAGAACACATAACTCATATCATGTCAACTATATGGACAATTCACATTTTTTTCCTATATCATTTAACTAATGTCCATATTCCATTTTAGATTAATTAGCCCAAATCTCAATCTTGAACTATCCGGATACGGGATGTGAAGTAGGAACGCTCATACCCAAGCTTAAGCTACCCTACTCACTATAGTCTCAAGTCAAGTGTGCTCATGCATACTCGTGTTGGGTTTTGAGCATGTATCAAATACATATTACGCAGCGGAAAAAAAAATTTTCAAAACCCAAATCAAAGGATTATACATGTGTCAATTAAAATTAATTTAACCAAAGAAAATTCAGAATTTATACCTTTATAATTTCTTGATTTTTCTTCAACTTCTCACCTTGTTAGGTTGTAGCAAACCACAACAACTCAATCTTGGATTGTCTTTAACAATATCCACGCGAAGATGAAAGGATGAAACCACTAGGGAGATGGCTTGAACATATCTCAAAGTGCTAGCAATGGTGTATATTCATATGAGAAGAAAATTAAACTCTTTAATTTTCTTGTTGTTTCCAAAAATTTTTCTTCTCTCAAAAATTTTTTCTTGTCAATTTTCTGTCTTTTAGGGTCTTTTAGATCTAAAAGAAAATCAGTTTTATTGACCAAAAATTAAGAGAGGAGAAAAATAAGAGTTATGAATAGTAATGGCTATTAGGGGCCAATTTAAGGGTAATTGGCAGCTGCTGCGCGCTGGCACACACAGCAGCTCAGTTGGCCTGCCTAGCCCGCACGAGCCCGTACAGGCCCGTCAACCCTCCCGAACGATTTTTTTCCGCGATCTTATCGCGAATCGGCTCAAAATAATTTTATCATATTTTGGATCTCATCCTAAGCCATTTTGCTCATTCTTTACATCTTCAAAGCATGTGACCCATTAGGTTCTCGGTTATGTTGGCCACTTAAATTATCAAATAATTTAAGCAAATCATGAGCGGTATCTAGCAACACATCATGATCCCTAATTGACCAAAAATTCAGTGGTTTGACTACGAACCTTTCCATAGACAACAATATGTGCAAATCGTCTTTTCACCATCCTATACCCCACTCAGTTTAGAGCATGGACTATGTGTCAGCTCTCGCTAGATTGACTACATCACATATAGCCCAAACGATGTTAGATCTTGTCCTTGGGACTTATTACTCTATTAGACATGTCACTGAAGACTATCTTTAGGATATTTCCACTCTGGTTAGAGATTCCCGAGAAATGATCCCCACAAGAGGTCGTGGATATACTCTCCCTTTATCAGGAGCAGTGAATCCTCTATTGGTTACCTAATTACCTTCGAATACCTCAAGCTGTACCCAATTACCACCCTATGAGCAACCTCTATGAGGCAACAAGGAATGGAGTCAAAGCACATAATCAGTATCCAAGATATCCTTGAGTACCTCAAGTCTAAGGATACATGCACCATTTATGATGAGACTATCATTGACATTTGAATAGATAATCCATATGAGTGTCTCATAATAGGTCATCCAATGTACTTGACTACTCTTAGTAAGCATCTACACGTTAACTTTGAACATCTCATGCTCACAGCTTATAAGATCTACTGCTTGATCCAATCAAGGAGTATAACATGTGCTAGTCTATCCGGATCAATAATGTCCCGTCTTGTTGATCATATGACTAGGGATAATTTAGATACTAACATAATTACACATGACAGAAATCTCATTATCATGATCCCATCATGATTTCCTTCATGCCATGTTTCATATCATAGACTTTCATTAATTAGTTTAAGATCTATATCAATTTATATACAAATGAATACTAATATAATGAAAGAATGCCTTTATGAATGTGTACACTAAGTACCTGAAGCGATTGCCTTTTGGGCACATCTCTAACAACTCGAGCTTAAGCTAACTTAACTTAATATTAGATAATGCTAGCATCTAAGGATCAAGGGCGCTCATACCTAAGCTTAAGCCACCTTGTCCTTTCAAATCTTATCAAGTTTGCTACTATAGATCCCCTTAATGGTACACCATCTATCCTAAGTTAGTCCATAAGTTGAGAAATGGGCATATAAAACAATGACTCACCAATTAATATTCATAAATAAGCATTTACATGTTATTGTTAGAAAAGTGCTTTAAAGGTGATCACCTTTAGCACTTATTGTACAATTGCATATACCTATGTTAGACCTAGTCAATCCTTTCACGGCTCGAGGGATTGATATTAAATTGTCCATAATCATTCCATATAGTTAAAGTAAC
The DNA here is from genome assembly GCA_949630135.1 of Balakata baccata. Taxonomy (NCBI): domain Eukaryota; kingdom Viridiplantae; phylum Streptophyta; class Magnoliopsida; order Malpighiales; family Euphorbiaceae; genus Balakata; species Balakata baccata. The sequence continues at coordinate 4,194 of CATIWF010067440.1, forward strand.
TATCAAATGTATGTCTATGTAATGAATGGATGTATGTTATGCATGCTATAACATGATGAGACTTAATTAATTAAATCCATCAATAAATAATAATTAAGACTAACGCCTTCCAAGAATATGGGGGAAAACTAGAGTTCTTCTAGATGTTGGGTTATTGAGCCAACTCAAGCCTGCTCCATAAGAATATGTTCAGACCATTGAAATATAATTTCATGATTAATGGATTAGTCTTCACCGATTTCATTAATTTGTTGAGCTGACTCAAGGTTAATGTAAATTGGAGGCGATGTTGGGTAAGTATATATGAGATATACACCTCAAGAGTTGATAGCCCAATGTTTGTACACACATCAATTAGTTGATAGCACAATTCGGTAATTGCATATAAAATACAATTGGTATGGCTCAGATACCTACTAATTTACCTAAGAAGGCTTATTGAGCTAACTCCAAGTTTTCCTTAAGTTGGAATTGGATACTGAATTGGATACCGACCCACTAGGAAAACTTCCAATGACTTCTCTTGAGTTCGTAGTGGGGACTATAGATTTGCAATGAAATATTGGTAATAGAGCAAGAGTTGCTGCCTTAGTTATAGGAACATATGTATTGGCCCTTCCAAGTGGGCTTGTAATAGAATAAGACAATTGCTGTTATGTTCCAGTATTAATTAAGAATATAATTTCTATTTCTAGTTTGAATAGAAGTGGATTTGATTTGATAATTAATAGCAATGGTTGCTCAATAATATTAAATAATATTCTTTATGGTATTGGAACTATATGCAATAGAATTTATATTCTTGACATGTCTAGTTCTATTTACAATATCAATCACAATAATAAAAGAATAAAAATGGATAAACCTAAACCATCGTACTTATGGCATTATCACCTTGGCCATATAAATAAGAGGCACATAACTAAACTACATAAAGATGGTAGTTTGGGGTCATTTAATTATAAATCATATAAAATTTACGAATTTTATTTATTGGGTAACATGACGAAATCACCTTTTAATGGAAAGGATGAATGTGCCACTGGGCTATTAGACCTAATACATTCAGATGTATGTGACCCAATGTCTATACATGCCACCTTTATTGATGATTATTCACGATTTAGGTATGTGTATCTTATAAGATAGAAGTTTCATGCATTTAAAAAGTTTAGAGAATTTAGATATGAAGTAGAGAAATAACTTTGCCAAAGTATTAAAATACTTAGATCTGATTGAGGTGTTGAATACTTGGACTAAGAGTTTCAGGTTTATCTTAGGGATAATGGGATTTTATCCCAATGGACTCCACCCTTCACACCATAACACAATGGTGTGGCTGAAAGGAGAAACCAGACCTTGTTAGACATGGTAAGATCAATGACGAGCTTAGCGAAAGTCCTTAAGTCTTTTTGGGACTATGCATTAATGACTGTCATTCATATATTAAATGGAGTCCCTTCTAAGATAGTTGATACTACTCCATATGAGATATGGAACGACAAGAAGCCTATACTTTCTTATATGAAAGTGTGGGGTTTTCCAGCTTATATGAAGCAGACAATATCGGATAAGCTACAAACTAAATCTGACTGATGTATGTTTATAGGATATCCTAAAGAAATGATTGGATGTCAATTCTACGATCCTTTATAACAAAAAGTGTTTATTTCAAAGCATGCTACCTTATTGGAGAAATAATTTCTTCTTAAAGAAGATAATGAGAGCAAGATTGAACTTGAAGAAGTTCAAGATGCTCTAACAGATGCAAATCAACTGCCTAAACCTAAGCCTGTTGTTCATGGAGATGAAATAACAGCTACACCTTTTGATGCATAAGATCTTCGTAGATCTATAAGGATACGTTCTGCTCCTGAGAGATATGGATTTCTTATAAGCAATCAAAATGATATCTTGCTCATTAAGGATGATGAGCCTACTAACTATGAAGAAGTTCTAAAGAGATCAAAATCTAATAAATGGCTAAAGGCCATGCAATCAGAAATGGATTCCATGTATGAAAACCAACTATGGACCTCGGTTGACCTATCTAAAGGGATAAAGCCCATAGGGTGCAAATGGGTCTTAAAGAAGAAGTTCGACATAGAGGGTAATGTGGTTACCCATAAAGCTAGACTAGTAGCTAAGAGTTAATATCAAAGACAAGGAATTGACTATGATGAGACTTTTAGTCCAGTAGCTATGCTCAAATCCATAAGGATATTCCTAGCCATCGCCACTCATTATGACTATGAGATTTGGCAAATGGATATGAAGACGGCTTTCCTTAATAGAAACCTCACTGAGGCTGTGTACATGACACAACTAGATGGATTCACATCTAAAAATGACAATAAAGTGTGCAAGTTTCAAAGATCCATTTATGGATTGAAGCAAGCATCTAGGAGTTGGAACGTCTGATTTGATGAGACAATCACAGAGTTTGATTTCTCACAGAATTCGGATGAACCTTGTATGTATAAGAAGGTTAGTAGGAGTGTAGTCGTATTCCTAATATTGTATGTAGATGACATACTACTTATGGGAAATGATGTCTCTGTCTTACAATCTATCAAAATTTGGTTATCCAAGAATTTCTCCATGAAAAACCTTGGAGAGGCAGCTTATATTTTGGGGATAAGTATCGATATAGATAGATCTAAAAGGTTGCTTGGTCTTTCATAGTCTACATACATAGACAAGATGTTAAAAAGGTTTAGTATGGATCAATCTAGGAAAGGATTCATTACTATGACCCATGGGATCATGATATAAACATAGCATGAAGGAAATCATGATGGGATCATGATATTGAGATTCCTATTATATGTAATTATGGTTATATCTCCCTAGTCATAAGATTAACAAGACTGGACATTGTTAATCTAGATAGACTAACACGTGGTATACTCCTTGATTGGATCAAGCAATAGATCTCATAATATGTAGACATAAGTTGCCTAGAGTTAGCATGTGATGCTTACTAGAGTATTCAAGTACATTAGATAACCTACTATAAGACCATCATATGGATTATCTATTCAAATGTCAATGATAGTCTCATCATAGCAATGGTGTAAGTGTCCTTAGACTTTAGGTACTCAAGAATATCTTGGATATTGATTCTGTGCTTTGACTCTATTCCTTATTGCCTTATAGAGGGTCACTCATAATATGGTGATTGGGTACAGCTTGAGGTATTCAAAGGTAATTGGGTAGCTAATAAAAGATTCACCACTCCTGATAGAGGGAGTGTATACCCACGGTCTCTTGTAGGGATCATTACTCAGAAATATCTAGCTGAGTGGAAATGTCATGAAGATGGTCTCCAGTGACATGTCTATTTGAGTAATTAGTCAAAATGACAGGATCTAACATCACTTGGGCTAGGTGTAACATAGTCAGTCTAGTGGTAGCTGACACATAGTCCATCCTCTAAACCTAGTGGAGTATAGAATGATGAAAGAACGAATTACATGCACAATTGTCTATGGAAAGGTTTGTAGTTAAACCGCCACTTTCAGGCTAATTATGGGTCATGATATGTTACTAGATACCGCTCATGATCTACTTAAGATTAAGTGTTAATCCGAGTGACCAACATAACTGAGAACCTAATGGGTCAAACGCACTAAATATGTGAAGGAGAAGTAAATTGGGCTTTTGGATTGGATCCAAAACTAAGAGAGAAAAACCAGGTCCAGACACTTTCTCAACCGGGACTTGCCTGGATGAGATGAAGGTACCGATCAGGAAAAGAAGTCTCCCGCTCACAAAAGCTATTGGATTGAAATAGCACAAAGTCCCGACCAAGAAAGTAGTTTCTTGATCGGGACATGTGATAGATTAGAAATTTTAATCTTATTAGGATTCTATAATCAAGGGTTGTGAACCATAATTCCATATGGACTGTAAATTGTCCTCTTTCAAACTATTTCTACAATTGCAACCCATAAGAATTAAGAGGTTAATTCTTCTCTTCTTCCCTCTCAAGGATTAATTCCTTTGCTAGCACATTAGGTTAATCCTAGCCATTGCCTTAAATGTTTTCTCTTTTCTCCCTTCACGTGAATACCTTTAGAGGTAATCCTAGAGGATTGTTGTGGTTTGCTACAACTCGGTAAGAAGAGAATCGAAGGAAGAATATTCAGTTTTGAAAGGTAATAATCTTCTACTATTAGATAGCTTTAATTGTTCATGATTACATATGTTGATCTTTTTCTTAGATTTTGTAAAATTTTAATTTCTAAACGTATATGAGATGCATATGCAAACTCCAACAGTTACTACATCGTTGATATTTCATTGAATGTTTAATTAACTCAACACATCATTTATTATTAAAAAAATTTACACTAATTTATTTTTAAAGCTTAGAAATTAATCAATCAACACACAAGTAAGCAATAATGGCGAACTAAAATGCATATGTGTATGCACCTCTATCACACCTTACAAAATCCAAGATTATAAAGCTTGTCTACTCTTGGGGATCTCCAACTTATTGTGAACCTAATTTAAAAATATAATATGTCAATACTTTGTTAGAAAACTTACTCTTAGTATGGTATAAATAAATAACTAAAGTCTCTCCGAAGGGCATTATAAGCTTTTAGAACTGTTGACTCTATAAATTTTACTATACTTGTCAAATTTATGTGATTCTTATTTCTAATTAAATTTAACATATAAATACTATAACATATTATAATTTCAGAATTTTTAGCGTATTATATAATTTTTGGTACAATTCCAAATTTTATCCTATTTCCTACCCATAGACAGTTTTAAGGTACTTTATTTTAAAAGTTCATATCTTGCAACTTGTAAATTATATTGTTATAATGGACAATTTGGAACATTTTGTATTTTTACCACTTTTATCGATTAGGTCTCTAAGGTCCTTAATTAATAGCAATAAAGTGATTGATCTAGTACAGGGTAACCACCCGACTAGTGTCCCTCCTTATAGTCATAACTTACAAAACACACCACATTTTAAAGTAAGGCTTCCATAAAACTTTAGCTAAGACATAGGTATAAAACTTTATTTTGTAGTTTGATTGATTTGGTCTATAAATAATTCAAGAATGAGGACAACTTACTAGAGCTGCACAGGTATAAGGAAGCTGCTTAATTAAGGAACAACTATGATTTATTTTACCATAACTCAACCTACACTATAGGAATTTACACAAAAAATTTTAGAGCAATATCTGACATATAGAGCTACAACTTTTATGTTTTGAACTTTCATTAATTTGGCCCTTAAGATGATCAAAATGGGCAAAAACAGTAGGGTATTCTGTTGATACTCTTACAGGAAGTAGTCTCAATTAATCATATATATCGCTTTCTATAGACCAAATATTGTAAAATTATTTATATACCATAAACTTAAGATATAAATCTACAAGTTTTATGTTTATAACTTCTTCAAAACCAAAATTTATAGTCATCAAAATCATGGTAAAAGTCACTGCCTATACATAGACCTAGTTAATTCTACTGAACACTTAAACAAAGTGAGATGTTATAGGGATTTACACAAAAATTTGTAGAGCAATATCTGACACATAGAGCTACAACTTTTATATTTTGAACTTTCATTAATTCGGCCCTTAAGATGATCAAAATGGGCAAATACATGAGGGTATTCTATTGATACTCTTATAGGAAGTAGTCTCAATTAATCATATATATCTCTTTCTATAGACCAAATACTATAAAATTATTTATATATCATAAACTTAAGATATAAATCTACAAGTTTCATGTTTATAACTTCTTTAAAACCAAAATTTATAGTCATCAAAATCATGGTAAAATTCACTGCTTATACATAGACCTAGTTAATTCTACTGAACACTTAAACAAAGTGAGATGATTACTTATCAAAAACAAATTAATTTGGACTGATATTGATGCAAATCTTGAGTGAAAGGTTAAAGGAATGGAGGTTGGGAGGAAGGAGAAGAATTGAATGAAGTTGAAAGAATTTTCTAGAACCTTAATTGTATTTATAGGGCCAAACCTCCACTCCACCCATCTAGTTCAAGTTTTTTTAAAAAAAAGAAATTTTGGGTTGTCCAGCCCCTTTTATTTATTTTTTCTTTCTTTTATCTATCTTTTCCTCATTTTTTATTGAATTTTTTTATTATTATTTTTATTTCCACATTTTAACATATATCTAGTCTCACTTATTTTTATAAAAAATGCAATTTAATCATGTAGTCTAATCTAATCAAATTAACTATGTCAATCAATTTAATTTATTTTAATTTCTAATTTTATAATTTATTCAATTTTATTCCTAATGTCTTTCATATAGTTTCTATAAATTACTCACGTGCTTATTCTAACTAAGCCATAATTAACAGATATTACAGAAGGAAGAATAAAATAGTCTTGGATGAGATATGAAAATATAAGATAATTATTTGGGGTCAGATCGTGATGGGATTGTAATGCTCTACTTATATAACAAGAATATATATATATATATATATATTATGTTATCTTATAACAAGAACAATCCTATTATATAAATAGATGTCACTATATGTGCTCATCTTGTCTTATTACTAATTATTTATCATCATCTTATAGGTTATAATTATATGCATATTTCGGGTTCATATCATAATGGCTTGTATATTTTTTTTTTCTTTTTTCTTACATCATATACATCAGTATCAGTTTTGGGCTCTAAGCTTCATACATGTACGAAATACATATATACATCATAACTATCATATCTCAAGCCACATCACTATTCCCATATGCATGGATATACAAAATACAAAACATGATAGATTAGACCCATAAACCAGGCCAGAATGTCTTCTCTTGATATAGGCACTAACTAGCTTCTTTTTATCACCTTCTACTATCTACAAGTTCCTTGACATGCATGAGAAAAACTCACACTAAGTTATCTCTAACTTAATGGTACATATAGGCATTGAGATTTTCCCATACATTCATATAAAATACAGCTTAAATCATGTATGGCATCATATCTCTTGGCATATGAACATTTTATCATATTCATGGAACATAAAGAAACTTAATCTTATATTCATGTCATATAATATGCCTTTACTTATACATATATCATATAAAACTCATGCATTAACTATTTCCCTAATGCATGGAATACATTTCATATGTCTACATCGTCTACTCTAGTCATTTATGACTTTTTAATTTTCAACTTGATTGTCTTATTTGCTTTCTTTACCAATTAACCAACTTCGACAAATAGCCCAAGCCTTACTCCCGAACTGGCCGGATACAGTATGTAAAGTAGGCCCACCCAGTCCAGGGCTAGACATTCTACTCACTCTATAAATAAGGTATGAAGTAGACGCATCCAGTCCAGGGCTAGATATCTTACTCATCTACTGTAATCTATATGCTCATTCGAGCTCCCTCAAGTCAAGCACGCTCACTCAAACTAGAGCTCAACTAACTTGACTGAGTATAAAAATATGAGTACCAGGAACAAGACTACCTTGACTAGGGCTAGACAACTTGATCCTCACTCATACATCTCGTCGATACGTATCACTTTCCCCCCTTCATGATGCATCATTTACCTTAAAGTTGTCCTTAGGTAGAGAAATGAGCATTTATCTCAAGGTATCCTGCTTGTTTTAATCATATTCTTTTATGTTTCCATCTTGTTTCATAGAATATATGCATGTTCACATGTCACATTTATGTTTATCAATATGTTTTCATATGTTTTTACATCATACTTTAACATTCGTCATAGTTGGCATGTAATGGACCCACCAAAACTTCATTTAAACATAGGACACTATTGTTATGAATAGTGTCTTCATGACTATGACAAATATGGCTAGTTGTGAAGCCTACTGGAACAAAGTGCCATGGTCATCACATATTCAACTTGGTTGTGATACCGATTATGAAAGGTCCTAACTTATACCTATGATCAAATTTTATCAAAATTCCACTTCTCAACCCTTCCTAAACATGCATAGACATCATCCATGGTCACTGGACACAAATAAAAATAAGTTAAGACAACTCAAATCATCACCCAAGATGGGTTATAACCAAGCCTATAACTCAAGCTTTACATATGCATCATATCTACTTTCACACATTTACCATTTTCTTGCTTATAACTATATTTATACATATTCAAATAGTCTAATTAACCTTTCTAAGATTTGATTATGCCATTTCATGCTTTCATATTATATAATTTCACATTACTTAGGAAATAGACATGTCAACACCAATCTTGTACATACTTCATTATTTGCATGCATTTATCATACTTAAAGGGCAAATAATAATGCATATATGTATAAACCTCTATTAGGAGTTTGACACAACTCAACTAAGGAGTGACCTACTCTCACTGTCGATCTCTTCCCTCTTGTACTTGTTTTTCTATCACAAAACCATGTATCAAATACTAGGACTATGGCAATATGATAAAAATATAAAACTAACCCATGCTTCCTAAACTATGGTTATAATGCATGATTTCAACTCTATATCATGGTATCACACCTACAACTTCAAAGAACATAAATACACATAAAGCCCCATCACTCTTCATCTTCCTCCAAGGGTTTCCATCCCAATAACCCAATCACCTCATTTAACTTCATAATCATGGTAAACATATAGTTTTCTTGTGTTTTTTCACCTTTTATTGGCAGAAAATACCTTGTTCATGCAAGGAAATCTGTAGGCTCTCTTGCACCAATTTTATCTCTCCTGCAAACCTTCACCAAAATGGATAATTTCTTCAAATCTTGCTTTAATCATGTTTTCCCTCTTGCTTTGATGTTTAATTCACTCAAAAACCATGAAGAATCACTCTTTTGATGTTCTTACGTGTCTATGGTCTATTCTTAGAGTCTGAGGATGGAAAAAATGGTGATAAGAATGTGGAAAAAGCTTTTATACAGACCCTTTCACAATCATGAAAAGTTACTGTAACAACTGATCTTGAACAGTTATATTTATCCAAAAAAAATTGATTATCACGGCCGTGACACCCCTTTGTCATGGTCATGACACTTTAGTTTTGCACAATTATTGATTTATTTTATCCCTTTCTTGAAACCGAAGCCAAAATTGACTAATATACCTCACATATACCTTGCATATACCTTTATTATAACATTAAATCTAATGCATTTTTGCTCTATTTGGGCAACCCTAGAATGTTTAGGAAACACCTAAAAAATGGTTTTTCACCAGAAAATTGCCCTAGCCTTCATGAAAAATTAAGTGTTAATTTTCTAAGTATTTTTCTCTCAAAGAATTTTATTCTTGTTAGCACACAAAAAAAATTATTATAAGCCACCCCTATAAGGTTTCCTCTTGGATTCGTGTGAATTACAATGGGCTTAGTATGTTGTGGTTTGCAATAACCCAACAAGAAGAGAATGCGGAAAAATTCAAGAACCCCAAAGGTAAAATCTTCAAATCTTTTATTTTGGTTAATTAATTTTGATGACACAAGTTGAGTCTTTGGTTCGGGTTTTGATTTTTATTTTTTCCACTGCTATTTTATGTATGAGATATATTCTCAAATCTAACATTAGTTTCAAAGCCCCCTTGTATTCATGAAAATTAATTTTAATCGAAAATACAATACGATTGCTTGATTTTGGCAATTTCAGTTCTATTTATTTGAAAAAATAATTTTAATTTTTAAAATTTATTTTAATTATTTTTCTCACTATAATATGATTGTGGGATGATTAAGGATGATTATAATAATTGAAAAATGGTCTGAATGAGATTTAAATAATAAAATTTGGATTGATTCCAAAATTACTTAAAACTAAGTTTTATTGATTTAGTGTTATTTGATTTGTTTGAAAGGGCTATTCATAATATTTTTTATAATTTTAATATTAAAATATTATTTAGACATCTTTAGAATATGTTTAAATCTCTGGAAGTTCCAAGAAATTAATTAAAAAAAATTTTAGTTAATTTTACAAACAAAGTGTAATACTGGGGCTGTTCTATAACACCTGATGGGACTGTTTTGTTTGAATTTTTTTGTATGTATTTATTTCAGTTCCAGTACATTTGAAATATATTTATGTGATAATTACGATGATATTTTGATATTATATGCATGCAAAAATCATTTTAATCAATTTTGAATTTTCAAATTAATTATAGTTGTAATTTGTGTCAATTTGAGTGTCTTTTGTGTCAGTTCACTAATCTTAATGTTTTGACTCATGCCAAAAATTGTTTTGATTGGTTTGAGTTGGCTTAAAGATGTTTGGACTGATGACATGAGATTCTAGAAATTTTTGGAAATTGATTTTGAATCAATTTAAGTTGAGTAATAGCAATTCTAGTGTGATTTGATAGTGATGTGCATGTTAAAAATTAAATTGTTTAATTTAATTTAACGTCATTATAATTTATTTTGAAAGTGGATTAATTTTGAATTAATTTTGAAAATATGGAATTTTATTTAATGTGATTAAATATTAAAATTGCATAGAAAATGAAATTGGCCAAATCAGCATAAGTGGGCAATTTCGGTTCAAGTGTTGAAATCAATTTTTCTAATTGGAGTCAAAATGCCATTATCTAATTTTCCTTTATTTTATGCATTAGAAAATGAATACTAGGGGCGTATGGATAGCATGATTGATGATTATGGACTTAAACCCAATGTGATTGAGCATGTATGGTTAATTTTATTTTTATGATAAATAGGGCATGTGTATCCCTGTCTCTCCTTATTTTTCATGTTTTTTTCTTCTCATCTCACTCTCCTCAAATGTAACTTGAGACTTTCTTTTTGAAAATATGTAACTAGATTACATAGAATTAGGATAGATGGAGATGCAAAAAGAGTAAGAAGCAAGGTGGAGGTGCCATAAAGATGAAGACTTAGAAATATGAATTTTGAATTTTTGTTTTGGGTTGTAACTCATGCATATTGCTAGGTTTGACCTAATCAATTCCCTTTTGCTCAAAGAATTGATTGTAGAATGTCCATAATTATGCCATGTAGTTAGTATAACTATCTTTTATATATTCTTATGATGAATGGATATATAATTGGATGCCAATATTGTGATAAGACTAAATTGAGAAAATCCCTCATTTAAATAACATTAAAGTTAACGTCTTCCATTAATATGGTAAGAACCAGAGTTCTTTTAGAGTTAAGGTTATTGGGCAAACCCAAGCCCGCTCTACAAGAATATGTTCAAACCATGGAAATAAGATTTCCTGACTAATGAACTGGCTTTAACAAGAAGCTTTGATTTGTTAGGCAAACCCAAGATCAGTGTGGATTGAGGCAAAGTTAGATAGTGTAAATGAGATATACACTCCTTAAGAGTTGATAGCCCAATATAGGTGCACACATCAACAGTTGACAGCACCAAATTCGATAGTTGCATGAGAATGCAATTAGTATGGATTAGATACCTACCTTTGGGCCTAAGATGGCTTTTTAAGCAAGACCAAGGTCATTTTTAGGGACATTAGATATCGACCCACTAGGAGGACTTCTAATGGGTTTTTTTGGATTCATAATGAGGGCTATGGGTTCATAATAAAATAGTGGGAGTCATAATATGTTTTATTAAAGACCTAATATCATGTATTCATGTACATACTTTTATAATCTCCATTTTTACTTCTAGGCTGTTAGAATCATATCATCCAATGTGAACCAAAGCATAATCATGAGTCATACATTTTGACTAACCTATGCTTCATTGACTGCTTAAAACTGAGAATGGTTATCAAATCCAAAGGATTGTCAAAGTTTTGGAATAGTTGTTTTCCTTCCCTTATTGCTAGAGATGCAAATGTTATGAATAATTTGCATACAAAAAGTACTTTGATAATAATTGATTGGTTCTATATTATTCAAACTTCAAAAGTAGCATAGAAATGGATACAAAACCATTATATATTATCTTAGAGAGATGGCCAATGAGCAAGCTCTCATTAAGCGATATGAGATATCTAAATTAGTCTACCACTCTAAGATGATAGAAGGGAGATCTAAAATGTAACATGCATTATAGATAAAAGGAAAAGGTAGAGAGACATCTAAAAAGATACTTCCATTGTGGTAAGAGTTGCAAAATGGAAATGGAATGAGAAAGCTTATTTGGAGTTTTAAAGAAGCAAAAGGATAAGGTATTCCTTATAGAACTAAAACACTATGCAATAGAGTTTATGATCTTAGAGTGCTTGATTCTATCCTTCATATCAAATTCAAAGGGTTGATGACCTAAAACCGAAAATTATGGCATTGTCAACTCTAGCATATAAAGGAGAATCACATGACTAAGTTACAAGAGTGTGCCAACTTGCGATCATTTGATTATGAATCATACGACCCATGTGAATCTCATTTACTAAGCAAGTTGACAAAATCACTTTTTTATAAAAAGGGTGGACATACAAAGGACTGATGGATGTATATATAGAAGTATGTGGACCTTCATGCATGCCATAAATAGTTTTGTATACTTCATTACCCTTATTTATGATCATTCACAATTTGGGTATTTGTATATGATGGGATACAAATTTGAAACCTTTGAAATATTCAAAGAATTCAAAAATAAAATGGAGGAACAATTCGGCAAAAGTATTAAGACACTTAGATTAGATTAAAGTGAAATAATACTTAAGCTAAATGTTTCAATGTTATCTAAGAGATAATGGGATTTTATCTCAATTGACTCCACCTTATACTCCATAACAATGATGTGCTTAAATGGAGAAACCGAACCTTGTTAGACATGGTGAGGTCTATGATAAGTTTTGTAGAATTCGTTAAAGTTCTTTTTATGGTCATGCACATGAGATTATGTTTAAGTAATAAATATAATACTTTATCAGTCAGTTGATGTTGTTCCACATAAAATCTATTATTTCATAATTGAAAGTTTAGAATTGTTCTACTTAAAAGAAGCAGATCATGTTAGATTAGCTAAAAGCTAAATCTTTCCTAATGTCTATATGTGGGGTAACCAATGAGAGTCATTTAGATATCAGTTTTATCGCTATTTGGAAAAAAAAGGTGTTTGTTTCAAAGTATGCTACCTTTCAAAAGAAAGAGTTTCTTCTACAAGAAGATAGTGGGAGCAAGATTGAACTTGATAAAGTTCAAAGATGCTCAAGCAGACATTAGTCAATTGACAAAGCACAAATATGTTATTCATATAGATGAAATAACAGTAAGAACCTATGAGACACAAGAGTTTCCTAAGTAAAATGGGGTATGAGTTGTTTCCATGAGATATAGATCTCTTATAAGTGAATAAAATGTCATATTACTCATAGAGGATAATGAGCCTACTAGTTATAAAAAGGTTTTGACGAGTTCAAAATATGACTAATAGCTATAAGTACTAAGTCAAATACAGATTCCATATCTATAAAACAAGTATGGACTTTGGTTAACCCACCTAATGGGACAAAGTCCATTGGGTGCAAGCGGGTCTTCAAGAAGAAGAGCAACATGGAAGGTAATATAGTTGCTTATAAAGCTAAAGTTGGTAGTCACAGACAAGGGTTGATTTTGACAAGACCTTTTACTCTATATACTATTCTTAAATTCATCATATCACTCCTAGTCATGCTACTCATTATGATGAGATTTAGCAAATGAATGTGAAGATTGCATTTCATGAAGGAAATTTGACCTAATATATATATGAGACACAATCTGAGGGATTCATATCCAATGATGGTGAAACGGGATGCAAATTGCAAAATCTATTAATGGATTGATGTAACCATTCAGGAGCTGGAACATCCAATTTGATGAGACAATTAAAGAGTTTGTTCTCTCATAAAATATGAATGAACCTTGTGTTTTCGAGAAGGATAGTGGGAGTGCTATCGTGTTTCTAATGTAGAATATGAAAGACATACTACTTAGAAAACAATGTCTCAAATCCAAGTTAGTCTATTTGTTACTCTCAAAAATGTTTCTCCAAGAAAGATTTTAAAACTAATCTACTAGAAAGGGATTAATATCTTTAAAGATAGAACTAAAAGGTTATTTGATCTTTCTTAGTCTACATAGCTAGGATACTAAGGATGTTTAGTATGGAACAGTCTATGAGAGAATTTATTCATATGTTCGATAGGATTACCCTCTCTAAATCTTTTTGTCTAAAGATATAAGATAAATAAACTGACACGAGTAACACTCCATAAGCTTTAGCTATTTGATGCATTTTGTGTTATGTTATATAATAGACCCAATGGATATCGACATGATCCCGCAAGGGGTTTATAGGTGATTATCAAGGAAATCCTTAAATACTTGAGAAGAATTAAGGATGCATTCTTGATTTAAGGAGAAAGAAAGCTTAAGATAAATAGGATTATGGATGCCAGCATCCAATTCGACAAGGATAACTCAAAATCCTAATCGTGTGATGTATTCACATTAAATGGTTATGTAGTCAATTGGAAGAGTTCCAAACAGGTGATGATTGTGGATTCCACAACTGAAAGTGTCACAACCACTAATTTGGATGCCCATATATGTGCGCATTTTGAGACTAAATGTATTGTATTGATTTGAAACCGAAAGCATTAGCTATCAAAATATCGCTGAAAGACCGAAATCTATTTTTAAATCTAATAAAATTGAGAAATTAAAATAAATATATTTATCAATAATTAATTGAGTGGAATTGTAGATTTAGATTCAATTCTTTATTTATATGATTGAATCTAAATTTACAATTCCACTCAATTAACTAGTATGAAATTAACAAAGAAATTAGAATTTGTGTGAAATGGTTCGGCCAAATTGGATTTTAGGCGTTGGTGCGGAAGGAAGAAATCAATCACAAGGATGGGACTAAGCTTGATCCGGATCATAGGGGTCAAAGAGAACTTTTTAGTAGAGGTATGCACATATTTTCAAAACAATCTGCATGGATGTGTTGTGTGGATGCCATGTAAAATTATATCAATATTTTATTGATGTGTTTAAATGTTTAATTGAGTATTGTGAATGATCTAGATCATATGAAATGTGTATACATGATTATGCTAAAGAATTGTTTATTCAATAGGCATAATTGAATAAAATAAATGTGGATGATTTCTTTTGGCATGTCTAACACTCTCAATCATTAATATGAGACTTAATAATAATAATAATAATAATAATAATAATAATAATAATAATAATAATAAGAGTAAATGTTGTGATCTTAAAAATGAAAAGTTGTTACGCCATTTTGATGAGAATAATGTAGACTTGTAGTACATAACCAAATTTCGGTTTAATTAGATGTAATATTTTTGGTTGCATGAGTTATTGTGATGAACCTGTGGGTTTATTGTGATGAACCTATGAATCAATTGTGATGAATCTGTAAGCTATGGATGATGAATCTGCGAGTATTAAATAATGAACCTGCAGTTTCTAAATGATGAATCACTTAGTTTTGTTTGATGAATCTGCAATGTGTGTGGCATGGTTATAAATGAAATAAAATGTAGTTATTTAATTTTAGGACACCAAAGAACTAATTGGTTGACAGATTTATAGCAAGAGAATTTAATGAATTGTTTAAAGTAATTTATGGGATGATTAATAAGTGATATGTTTGGTTGAGACTGTTTTGTTTATATTAAAGTTGTTGAGCGATATGATAGAATAGGGCATGGTACCACGGTAGGAGGTCAAGGGGCCTTAAGTTTGTTATGAACATCCTTATACCTAATGGTTGTGCAAGACTAAGGGGTTTTAAGTTTGTTGTGAGCTACCTCAACTAGGGAAGCTTGGTGGAGCTTATGATGTTTGGAAACATATGTGATATGTCATGTTGTGACCTGTGTGGTAAGCGTTGAATGCTTGTGTGGTAAGCATATTTATATACATATGTGGATTGTGTGTTTATATGAACCACTAAGCAAGGTATGCTTAACGTGTAGATGTTTTATCTCCCACACAGATTGTAGATAGCTAGAAGAGTTAACAAGAAGACAAGCCCACTAAAGAGCTAAGGGACAAATCCTAAGGGTCGGTGATAAGTTCATACTGTTTATTTTATGTTGTACTATGGATTTGAAGTAGTTACATTTGTATATGCCTTGAACATGAACAATATGTAAAATTTGCAATTCCTCATATATTTTGTGAAGTTTTAGTAAATACTCGGCTAGTGAAAGCCAGTATATTGTATTTATATTAAAGTTAAGGAAGTTTTTAATTGAGCATGCATTAATGTTTTTTTTTTTTTTTTTTTTATGAAGTAATCATGGTCATGGTGTATTATCCTGTTTTAATCTTATCATGCTTTTGTAACTCATGCATGGTAGCATCCTTGATATAATTAGAGAGAATCCTAGCTATATCAAGAGGTGTTAGAGAGAGTACATTGTAGCTCCTAAGACAACTAAGGGAGTAGTTTGGATAAGTAAAATTCATCACCAGTTAGAAATGATTCTTAGCATTGTTAATTCAATATGATTGGATTAATAATGAAGCCATTGGATGTCTAAAAGGAATCATGGTCTCATCGATGATCCAAACATGAACCAAATGTTACCAATTGATTGAGAAACTCATGACTTCTATATACAATGCCTTCATTTGTCTATATAGTTGAGATGTTTTGATTACCTTCCTAGCATGTATTTTTAATTAGCAATTCATGTGTTTTTCTTTTCATATTCTCCTATCTCATTTTTCTTAATATTTAAGGTTAAGTAAAGGTGTTTTAGTACATGTTTCCACTTGTGCCTACATTTGCTACTTCCTATCTTAGTTGATATTCATTAGTTAGATGAGCATAATAACAAATATTTGGTTGCTTGAAAACTTTCATATTGAGTTATATTATCATTTATCAAAATTTTATATTATTCCATCCAACATTTTATTTTGTGTTTTGCCCTTTGTATGCACATATCTCATGATGTACTAGACATTCTTGACATCAACTACTATTTTCTCCTTTGATTTCAAGGTTCAATCTCTTGTAACTTGGTTTGATGATTTGGCAGATGATGGAATTGGAAGAATATATCCACTTCTGTTTGGGAATATTTAGTATTGCCAGCCATGATTCAAATACTTGTACACTTGGCTTTTGCTTATGGTTACTTATCTAACTTCCTTTCTGTTTTGCCTTTTATGTACCTTTTTGGAAATGTTTTTGGCAGTTTGCATTTGGATGTTTGAAGTTTGAACTGAATTGTCTATTGCACTTCTTAATTCATTGAAAATTGAAGTTTACCTCTCGATTGAGAGGTGTTCTTTCACAAGTTTTACTTGTTCTCTGAAATGTGGGGGATGCTCATTGGCTTATATTTGCAAATGGTAACTGAATCAGGTATTGAATCTACAAGATGCAGAAGAGAAGGAACCAATTACTATGATATAAAGTAAATGCAAGTGAGCTCTCTCTACCTTAACTCGCAGTAGTTCATTATTGAACTAACTATGTTATTACTTTGGATGATTCAGTTGCACTTCTGGAGGAAATTATGGTTTTATGAACTTCTGGGATATAACAAGTTAGAAATTAGCCAGTGTACATATGTGATTTCTTTCAAGTACCTTCTTGTTCCCAAGCTAAAAATTCTGAATACTATATAAAGATTTTTATGTGAAGTTCCATCTTTTCATAACATTTCTTCTGTTGTATCTTATTCAATTTTGTTTATCTTACTCTTGAGCATTGTAGTGACTTTCATAATTTGATCAACTTGTTTGCAAAGATATACACATAGAAATTGGACGTTTTTACGAACGTGGAAAAGTTTATCAAACATGGAAATGTTTAGCATCGTGAGCATTAGATGCTCAATGTGAGAGCGGAAATAGGCTAGCCTAGCGGGTTAGCAGTCCATGGCGGTGCCTCACAGGGCATTGCAGGCCAGCAAGCCTGTGGGCTACGGGCCCGTGCTGCATGCTGCGGGCTAGCCAGCGCGTAAGCAGCGGGCCCGTAAGGCTAGCAACCTGTCGATTGGGTTCTCCTTGTCCAAATTGGACTCCTTTTTATGTATCCTACTTTGAATTGGATTCCTTATGCCATATGGCAAATAGAATACATATAAAAGAAATTTTAAGGCAAAAAATATAGCAACCCACATTAGAGAAATTTATTTGGGATCACGGGAAAATTTATGGAAAAATCGCTCGGGAGGGGTCACGGGCCCGCATGGGCCTGCCAACATGCATGTTATCCTACCCAACACGCATTAGCACACTAGGCATACCCAGCACTGCCGATTGCCCTTAATTAGGTAATTTTGTGCCAATTTGGCAAAATTGGCTCCTAATACTATTTTGGAATTTTTCTTTGACATAAGGTGTTTGGAAAACACCTATAAAAGGATATTTTCACAAAAAAAAAAAAAAAAATCCAAGCCACTATAGAAAATTAATTGTTAATTTTCTAGAAATTTTTTCACATAGAACAATTATTTTTGCTTGTACAAAATAATTGTTCAAGACTATTTTCCTAAGAGGTTTTCTTCTATTGCTCATGACTTGTTCAAATTAATTGTTATTTTGAGTGGCCAACATAACCAGAAATCTAATGAGTCACATGCATTGAAAGTGTGAACAATGAATAAAATGATATTAAATGATATCCAAAATTATGAGAAAATTATTTAGAGTTGGATTGTGATAAGATCACGGAAAAAAATCCAAAAAAATTGGAGTCACATGCCCGTGCAGGCCCATAGCCGGCCATAGGCCTGTGGCAGGCTAGTGCCTGCGAGCTGGGCAAGCCCAACAAGTAGATAGTTGGCTGAATTGGCCGATTTTTGGCTAATTTGGCATACCTGTAAATATATTAGTTAATTGAGTTAATTTTGTCATTTAATAATTTAATTATTAATAAATAGTATTGACAATCTATTATTCAAATTATTTTATTTTAATTAACTTAAATATTAATGAGTAATAAAATAATTAAATAACTTAATAAATAATAAAAAATAATAAAAATATGTTATAAATAATGAATATACAATGAATAATCAAATTTAAAATAATCAACAATCATATTCAAGACGATAAACAATTAAGTTCAAAATGATATATAATTAAAATATAAACATTAAACTTATAAGTGATGAACATGCGATGAACAATCAAATTCAAAATGATGAATAATTAAATTCATAATAATGAACAATAAAGTTCAAAGAGATAAACAATCAAATTCTAATAAAAAAATTTATAAATTCATCACCATAATTTACTATACATAATTTATTATTATTAAAATCGTAAAGTATTTATTACCTCTATTTTATATATGACTCTTAATAATGAATAAACTGACAATTTGATAGAATTTGAGATAAATATGCATTCTTATAATTCACTATAAATAAAATATCATAATAAAATAAAATAAAATAATAAAAAATAAAAAAATTCAATAAAAACTAAATAGTGATTAATAACGAATTCAATAATTAATAATCATGTACAAAATATGTTAATAAAAAAAATTAGTAGATTTAAATAAGTTAAGCTATTTACAAGACATTCAAACTCGACTCATAAAATATTCAAATTCAATTTGAAATTAATCGAATTAAACTTGAGTTAGAGCTGCTCGAATAATTTATCGAGTTGATTTCGTGAATCCTAATTCAAGCTTTCACTATTTTTATTATTTATTAAATTACCAATATACCGTAGTATTAAATACCCTAAAACCTTGTATCTCTTTCTTTACACCCTAATTTGTAACAGTCCAAAGTCCAATCTTCCTAGTTCTTTCATTGCTGCTGCCTGCAGTTACAACTGAGCTGTTCTCTTTCTTCTCCGGCAATTAGCCATAAACTTCTGCCATCAGTTATCAAGTCGCTCGAGTTGAGAGGTAACAACCCGACACCCTCTGTTCTCCTTGTTAGCTATTCATTCCTCACACTCTTTAAACTTTTGCTTAGATTTCTTCTTTTGCATGTCTAAAGCAAAATAGTAGAAGTGCCAATAATTAATTTCACTTTAGGGATTAGTACGATTAGCCTTAAGTTTCTGCAGAACTGAGATTCAAAGATGGATGTCTGTTTGCAACTTCTTAGATTGCTAAAATTGTAAGATAGGGAAAGTTATACCGGGCATTAGTTCTAGGTGGGCAGACTACTTTATGCCACTGTGCGTTTGTGACTGTGTGTGTTCACTGATAATTTATTATTTGTTCACTGGTAGTTTCTTGTTTGTGACTGTGCTTGTGTGTTCACTGGCAGTTTCACACGAAAGATCTGTATTTGTTTATTTGTGTGATTTATACCTTTGTTTCTTTTTGTTGCTTGTTTCTTTATATTATTTGAAGGTCCCCACTAATGAATTTTGGCCCTTTTATAATGAGTTTGGTTTAGTTGCATTAATGAATTTGGCTTTTTTCTAATGAATTATTTGACCCTCCTGACATTGTCTATTTGTGTGTCTTGTGTCTTTTTGTCTAATGTTATTTTAATGTGATTTCCGAATTATAATATTTTCTTCTAGACTATAAATTAAGGTATAGTTAATAAAATATAAGGTCTAGGAACTTGCATGCATAGGATCTGATAGTGAACCTGCATATGCTTCAGTTGTGACTTATAATTATTTAATCATGCCTTCTAACTTCGAAAACAATTAAGTACTAACCAGCAGTTTCAAAAAGCAAGTTTGAACGATATAAACTGAAGAAAGCTTATCTCAAAAGACAGAAAGTTATTATAATTATTATTAGTCCGTCAAAAGTTTCATTAACAATAACATGATTTGTCCCATAAAATATTAGTTTTTGCTAATCAAACAGTCACTAGTTCAACTAAGCTTCATTAGCAGTTCTTGGTAGTTTCTACAAGACTAAGACAAATGAGTCTTTATTTGTAATTTATTTTATTATTTTTAATTTAACAGTTCATAACCATGTCTAGATGTGTCTATGTTTCAGTCACATTAACCAGATGTTTCTACTAAAGCCATGCAAAAATTAAGTACTTTATTAGGCAAACTTAATTCCTACTTTGCATCTTAAGCTTCTAAAAAAAAAAACACTTTGTAAAATAATCAGTTAATCACCATATGTAGAATTGGGAATTTTAGCATGCGTCCCGCTCTCCCTTTTTACAGCTATCTTTCTTTATTTATTTATTTATTCTTTTTTAACATTGGTGTTAATTATTCATCTATTTGGACTCCATAAACAAAAACTAATATTGCATTTTTATTTAGTAATAAAAAGTGTCATGCATGAGGTTCTGCAGTACAACAAAAAAGTACTCCCCATGCGCCTTTTTGCCAAAATTTTATTTTTTTAGCACCTCTTTCTAAATATGGTCAGTTTTACTAGTTTAAGCAGAATGGTGTGGAGCAATGGAAAAAAAGAGAGGTTAGAAAAGTTTGGTTCACCGTTCACTGAAAGCGTAATGTTGGAAAAAAATAAGTTGAGGAAAAGATAGTTTTTAAACTTTAGCGTGGAAAAGGAAAGACAGTTGCTATTAGTCGTATCTATGTACTTATCAGTGAGTGAGGAGAGAATTAAGTCTATTCATGGGAGGCTACTGGATAGTAATTAATGACTTTATCTGTGAGTTCGCTTTTAATGCAAATGAAAGTTTAGTCAAAGTCCCACAAGGAGTGATGTAACTGGACATCAATTTCTCATAATTTAATATCTTACATTTTATATTTCAACAAATGCTTTTTTTGTGTGTTTTTTTGCTACTGTTTTCAGTTATTCTAAGCTCAAATCTAGTGGTAGTGGAGTGCTTCAACAGCAGAAACAACTGAGCATTATAACGTTGTAATTTTAATAGTCAAAATTTCCACAGTGAGTTGTCATTTATATAACCTCCCACCGACGCTATTTCCTCCTTCGTCAATGTTGCTACCAAAGAAATTCAGTTAAAAGAAATAATAGAGTCCGTAATTAGACTTTTGAATAAAGCCGTTAGTTTTGCAGCTTTGAGAGAGTTCCATAATGAAAAAATATTGAGAAAGAGAAAAAAAAAACTGTTGTTTTTCTTTAAAATGAAATAGTCTAATAAAATAAAGAGCAAACTAATTCCATCAATCATAGTTCTTAAACGCGCCGAGACTCAAGGCTCACCAAGCTCCAGCTTTAGCGCCTTGAAATCCCAAAGGCAAGCGCTGTCAAAAAGGCACGCGCCTTAGTGCGCCGAGGCACGCCTTTGTGACATTAGTTTAATATTTGTATTTTTTTTTTTTTAGTGTCGGAAAATCTAAACCATTGACTATAAATTGAAAAGAACTCTTAATATGTCTTACCACACCTAATTATTTCCAAAACAAACAATAAAAAAAATGGTTAAGGTAAAGAAAACATCTATTTCAACCTCTACAAAATTAATTTGAACAGCACAATTTAGGTGCAAGACTAATTGTGCTTTGCTATAATAATTCATAATTGATAAGTATTAGAACTTGTTAAATACAGTATCAGTAAGCTTATAATCTTTGTGTATTTAGTAAGATTAGGAGCCTTGTATTTAGGATATCAAATTTTAATTAAATTTTTTTTTCTTCGTATATGTGTTTTGAGTTTTAATATTTATAATATTATATCGCCTTACTAGTAGTCTAATAATAAAATTTATAATTTTTTATAATTATTTTTTATTTTTGCGCCGCATGTCACTCAGGCGCATACTTGCACCTTGCGTTAAGGCTCTCCAAGACCCCTTAGCGCCTTAGTGCGCCTTTAATAACTATGCCATCAATTAGGAGTAGGAGACTTAATCGAATCTGCGAAAGTTATCTATGAAACTGCTCTTGTTTATTGTTTTCCTCTCTCTATATATTTGGTGAATACTTCCAATTTTGCAGCTCAACTTCATCATAATTGTTCTTTTGGGCTATTCCTATATTTTATTTTGCAGTTTTTTAGACATATTTCTAAATGGCAGAGCCATATCCTAACTTATGGAGACGGAGCAGGGAAGAAGAATATGGTTAGTTAAACATTACTCTCGCTTTTATATAGTCTAGAGTTTGTTGACCGTTAATTCAAATTTTATGTTTAATCAATCCACAGATATAACGGATTACTACATCCAAGAGAATTACTTCAAGAGCCGTTTTGGTGTGTTGAATTTCAATATTTTTGTGGACACACATACAAAGGAGCTGCTTTAAGAGTTTCTCCCTCTCTTGTTAGTCTTATTTCTTATTCTGGTATTTATTCTAACTTCTCTACATATTTTTATTCTATTTTATGATCACATTTGCATATGTTTTAAAATTGAGAATGCAATATTTCTTACATTTTATTTGTTTTAAATGTTATATGTACATGCACACACACACTCTCTAGAAAATTATTATGAGATTATATTCTTTGTATAAACATTCATTTCCATGGTACTAAAGATGCTTTCGATACGATAATAAATAAATTCCCCCATTTTTTCAGGAGAGGAGCAGATATTTTGGGCTTCTGGAATTGTTATAGAGTGTGACAATGTCAATGGTACTTTCTTTAGTACTATATTGACTTCTGCTAGTCTGCTTAGGCTCGATGCATATGAAAACTCTCTTCCAGAAAAATTTAAGGTTTGTCTAATTTATGGCTCTAGACTAAGAAGTACATACACGATACGGTGGGACAGGAAATACAGCAAATTCTAAAAAACTAGAACACGGACACGGCAGGAACACAAAATAATTATAAAAAAAAAAATTATCCTTACAAATAGTACTCTTAAAAAGCAATTCAGATAAAATTGACTTGCACAAACCACATTTTATTATATTAACATAATATTCATAAGATTGAAAATTTAAAATCATTTATTAGATTAACATAATATTCATTAGATATAAAAATACTAATTCACCTCATGATAGCTCACATGACCAATTACATTGCTTTATTTATCCACATCATAATCTGACTCATGTATTCAAAACTAACATAACCAAACCAGCAGTATTACTCACTTTGTTGCATTATTCCTCACTTTGGGCCATAATCTTCAACTTGGGCTAGCATAAATTCTTTCTCTGCAGCCAACTTAAACATTTCTTCACCTTGAATAAACTGGGCTTGTTGCTGCTGTTGGTTCCCCAATTCTGGTCCATGTTCCTCTTGCTGGTTCATAACAGAATATTCATCATTAAGTCCCAACCAAGCACCTCAAGGACTTGGCCAAAGGAATTTCCATTTCCATCCCTTCCTCTTTCTCTTTCTCTTTAGCCGCTTGTTCACAGTGCTCTCAACGACCCCTGACTCTCCTCCTCCCAAATCGAAACCATTAAAGGAAGCAGAGTAGTCGAGCTGTTTGACCTCATTGCTATCCTTTGGATCATGAAGTTTGATCCACACCATTGAAGAAAACCCAAAGGTGTTCTCATAGACTGTGAGAGAGAGAGAGAGGAGTGAACCCAGGAAGCCTCCAGGCATGTTCATTCTCGTGTTCTTCACGTCTTCCAACCGTGTCCGAAGCTTTGACCTTTTTTCTGGTCAACAACACACCACATGGCATGTTTGACACGTGTTCGAGGCATGTCGGCATGTCTCCTCCTCAAGATGCTGTGTCCGTGCTTCCCAGGCTCTAGATTTTGGTTCTTGTGCTTAAATTTTGGTTCTCTAGCTTAAATTTAAGATTATATATGCAGGTTGAAGTTATTTTGCCTGATGGTAATTTATGTCTTGGTGATACTGATACCATTGCTTATGATTGGCATTTGAATATTTCTGCAATCAAAATTCAATCAAGTGGCAGCTCCAACCTGAGGTGTTTGGATGACACCATTCAAACACTTGATACAAATGAGCATTTTTCTCTTCAGGAGAGATCATTTCAACTTCCCCCGCATTCCAATTTATTTAAGTTGTTTCCGGGTGATGATTTTATAGCTTTGGGCCGTTATCATTGTGAAACTTACGACCTTATGGTTGCTCCTGGTAAATTTAGGTAAGATAAGATGATTGTGCATGTTAAAAGAAAAAGGTTTTTTTTTTTAAAAAAAAAAAAAGAGAAAAAAAAGAAGGGATTTGTTAGTTTGAAAAACAATTGTTTTTTTGTTGGTTTTGCTTTTAAAATCTCATTTTTTTTTTCTCATCAACTAGTTAAACCAAGAGGAAACATGCTTTTTGTTTTTGGGGATGGAATCTCTGTATGATAATGTATTCAAATCATATTATTATTGATGGATATAGCCAACGATTTACAATCCATGACTACATTAGAATGTTTTGGTGTCTAATATTTTTTGGTGCCCTATTTTGTAGTATTGACAGTTGCGGATTAGACTGCAAAGAACTTCTCAGGATAAATTGCAAAACTACGAAAGTAATTTTCTCTCCCCTTCTCTCTCACATAGACACATCTATAGTTATTTTTACATCAACAATGAATAATACATGGCATTCTTTTTCCATGGAAATAATATATTCTATGTTTTACTGCCCTATAGATTTATGAATATAACGAATGTGTCCATATTTTGCTGCATCTTTTATGTGAAATTTATACCATGTGTTGACTATTTTATTCTAGTATATAAATTTTGCATGTTTAAAAATAATTTTTATGGCTAATTCTTTTTCAACAGTGCGGAATCGTGGGACCAATGATCAACCTTTATAGGGAGGTTGTTGGAATTAATTTTTATGCTGAGGACTTTACTCCTTTTCTACCGATGAATGTGGTCTGCAAGTGGTGGGAGCATGTTAAAGGTTGCAGGTCTGTTCCAATTTTTTGCGTGTATATAGCATTTTACTATTCAATGAATTTGGTAAAAGGTTAAATGCATCCTATACTCTCAGATTCTAGCTATTCCTTACTCCTAGTTGCTGAAAGTTTTTCAAAACTCTATTTAGTATTTACCATTTTTTGAGTTAATTTTTCTGATTTGTTTTGCTGTAAATGTTGTTAAACCAAATGCCATATGTAAAATCTCACTGTCACCACTCACCAAGCCTGAATATAATAC
This sequence comes from Balakata baccata, assembly GCA_949630135.1. Lineage (NCBI taxonomy): Eukaryota > Viridiplantae > Streptophyta > Magnoliopsida > Malpighiales > Euphorbiaceae > Balakata > Balakata baccata. Next base: position 30,151 of record CATIWF010067440.1, read on the forward strand.
AAGTCACCTTCCAAGGTTTCTAGAAAGAGACAATTATTTGCACAGAGTGCTCGATCTTATATGATGTCATTAAGTGAAACCAGATTGAGATTGCATGCTTAATAAATTTGATACCAGGTGAGTTAACCCACTATTTTGTGATTCTGGTAAATTCAGGAAACACATGGTTTGTATGTGGTTGCGTGTTTATATTTCCATATCTACACGTCCTTTTGCCCTTTGGGGGAGGAATTATTTCACGGATCTGATATGCCAACTCAATAAACAACAAATCTATAAACATTTTCAAATCTTTCTTTATTGGGGCCTTCAAAACCTTATTTTGGCTTGAAGAGAAAAAAATGGGGCCTTTCAAAACATTTCAACAATACATGAGAATAGAAGTTTGATTCAACTCTCTTCCTTTTGGTGTATGTTTTCTTTAATGAGTAATTATTATCTAGACTTAAGGAGTTCTGCAGAATAAATTTTTGTAAGAAATTATTTTTTGGAATTATTGAAATGAAAAGTTCTAGAGAGAGAAAAGACATGAAGGAGAAAGAGTTTTTAATTAATGGAGCTTTTAAATAAAATTATTATTATTTTTTTTTTTTACTGTTATATGCCTTGGTTTTAACACTTGGAAGAGCCTCTATCTCCACATGTCAGGATATAATAGAATTGTTGTATATTGATTTGTCCCATTGGATCCATCGAATAATTTCTCCTTTTGAGGTGCTGTTATTCCCTAGCAGCATTCAGCATTTAATAAATGTGCTAGTCTGCACATGGCACTAAATTGTTAATTAACTTTTTCGTTTACCCTTAATTCCCTTGGCTAATTTTGGGTGTTCATTTGGTGTTTATGAACTGGTATTAGGAATATACGTGTAGTTGATTGTGATTTGGAGCATTTTTGTATGTCTAATGATTAGAATTTGGCATAGGGAATCCAAATTTCCTTGGCTAAGTATGCAGGTTATTAGACTTTTTGCAGCTGAGGTGGGTGAACTCGAAAAGATTGTGCAGAAATTTCCAAATGTCACAAAAGGCATTATAGTTGAAGAGGTATGTTCTCCACCACCATTGCCATTTCTCTTTTATGAACTGCAGTTGTCAAGATATTGTGATTTTTCTTGATGATATGATACTGAATGCATTTTTTGAAAAACAAAAAAGAATATGACAAATTAACATATTGGGAAATCAGATTGTTAGCGCCAGGTAATTATCTAGTGTTACAGCAGTATGCAATCAAGTATGTAGACTGTAGGTTCTCTTGCCTTCACTCACATCGGTGCAGTATGCAATTGAAAATGTATTCTGGTTGAAGTGTGCATGTTTGCTGACACAGGCTGACAATTATTGAGATATTACTTTTCTTTTTCTTTAATTTTTCTCAAGTTAAAAAATAAACTATTACTGGCTGAAAAAAAATTTGTTGCAAGACGATATTTTAATTTAGGATTTTTTTTTTATCTTAATTTCTTCAGCCTAATTTCATTTTCTAGAAGTGTGATAGTTTCAGTTGATATAATCTAATATTCAAGATTCTGAAGTTAAAACTTGTATGTCTTCAATTTGAGTGCATTTCTTGTGATCAATCTTTGACCACTGTTATGATTGCAAATTGATCTTTTCTTCATGTAACTCCCATTGTATCACACCCTTCAATTCTAGAGTGCTATATAGCACGGACATGGATACGGGATCGGATACGGACACCGACATGGACACTGAGAAACGAGATTTATAAAAAGTATAGGACATGAACATACGGGAGAAACGTGTAAATATTAAAAATATATGGGTAAATTTATAAATAAATAAATATAAAAAATATAATTACAAATTATTTTTATATGAATTAAATAAAAATGACATACAATCAAATATATTGAGCAATGATTGGTGTCACATATAGATTTTAGGTTTTATAGAATGAAAAATATGTTCTTAATTTAAATAAATGTGTTTCTAATTTTTTGAAAATTACAAAATGTACCCATGATGTTTCGTGTCGGTGTCAGAAACGCGACACACTATGTAGTTGAAGTGTCCGTGTTTCATAGCTAGAGTGTAATGCCTATGCAAAAGGATAAAAAATTCTTATAGGGCTTTTTATTTCTCCTGTTATTCTTCATGGAAGGTTTGTGTTTGGAGCAATCTGTTTACATGTAGTAAAATGTAACAAAAAATCAACTCCTAATATAATTTTGGTGTGATTATGCAAAACAACCCAATTAAATTAAAATCACCATTAGCTTGGTTTTAGTGAAAGCATTTAAGATAGTGCTATTGCAAATGCTATTTTCAAAACTTTAAAGATTTGTTCAAACCTTAGGTCTGTTTCTTGATTGATTAGCTTGTAGATCGCCTATGAGTTGGCCTATATGTGAAGAGACCCTATAGGTTTTGGCTTTAATGCTGCTCATGGTTTAATAGTGACCAAATATTTGGACTAAAACTGATTGCTTAGCCTTGCTATTTTATCGAACCAAAGCTGAACCAAGAATAGTAGTTACCTAATTTCTATAATTGGATTGGTGGAGAAATTCTAAATGACGTAGAAATGACAGTATCAGTTTGACATGTTTTTTTGCATTCAATTCTTGCTTAGCTTTGCATATCGCAAACTAAATATTATTTATTGAACTGTCAATTAGGTTACTTCAGAATCTCCTGCTGCATTTGCTGGAATATGTCCTGATGATGTAATAGTTCAATTTGGTGGAAAAGATGTTCAAAGTTGCTTGGAGGTATGTCACTATTATTATTGGGATCGAGCTAGATGTGCTTGGGTGTATGGGTGGATGGAGTTTTTGGACCTAAATAGTTGTAGTATGTCTATTTATATTGGGTTATATATATATATATAACCATATCTCCTTTCCTATGGTTACCAGTTATTCGATATAAGTTGGGACAAGGTTGGAAAAAGAGTGGACTTGGTTGTGCTGCGAGCAAGTAATGGTGTTCGTTTGGATGTAACTATGGTTGTTGGCGGTATTAATACAAGTCAATTGAATCGGTAAATCTCTTCCACTTTTATTTGACAAATTCTTTTTGATTAGCCTGTTGAGCATCTATTCTTTTTTAATATATTTTAATTAATTTATTTTTATACAGTTGGCCACTTCCTGAGGAATACCAACGGCATATAAGATTCAGATTTAAGTAGTTAATATTTCAAATCATAGATGGTATGGACATTCAATATAATATTTCAAATGAATTGAATATTTATTTATTTATATAGTAATATCCAATTAATATATCTGTAATTTTATTTATATTTTGCGCCTTATTATTTAAAATAAATTAATATTTATTCTTTTAATTGTTAAAAAAATTACAAAAATGCAAACCTAATTCCCACAATTACATTTAGTTTTATTGTATTGAATAATCAAAATTGGTTTCATGAGGTATCCTAAAAGAAACTTGGGGAATTTACAAAATTTGTACTTGTAGCCTTGTGGTATTTATAGTTAGGAGAGGGAGAGGGACTCAGATTACAGGAGTCTTAATTCGTTAATAGGTGGTTCCACAGGTCTCTTTAGAAAAAAAAAAATTTTTTGACTGATTTAAAAACTCAAAAATGGTGAGGCCACAAATGGTTTTCGTACGCTTTCCTTAAAAATATCCCAAGAAAATTCTGAAAGGTAATAAAAAAGAATCTATATTAAATTTTAATTTGAATTTAGCAAGTGTAACTTAAAAATGTTGGCCACTAAAATATGTTGACTATCTTTATAAACCAACACAGAAAAATGTAAAATAAAAACAACTACACTATTTAACCACAAATGTCGAGAATTAATGGAACCACTGTCAATAGCTGATTACAAGTGACAAAATAAATTACAAAACTAAGTTAAAAATATTACTAGAAAAATATATAGCAAGCACTATATATTATTTACTTAATTCGTATTTTCTTTTATATGTTTTATTTAGTTATTATGTTCTTTCTTCTTCTTAAAACCTTCGAAAATATATTGATGTTGTGAAAATTAGAATGAATGTGAGCATATTAAGAAAATTAAAGTGTTTTTCAAATTAAAATGAGAATTGACCCTAAAGATGACTACTTATAATGTCTGCTAAATATGGCTTAGTCATAACACAATAGATCTTGATATACATATAAAAGACCTCAGCCATTGAACAAGTAATGGATATTTGGATGAGAAAAAGAAAAAAAAGGACAAAATTTGTCATTTACTTTAGTCAAATGAGAAAATTTGACATGGAAAACTACATGCATCAATTCCTTTTTTTTTCCCCCTTTTTTTAAAGGAAAATATGATAATTCCATAAAAAATAAGTCAAAATACATATGAGGGAAATTCAAAAGCAACAACAATTTTAAAATATTTTGTTGGCACAAGAGGTGTGACTGAATTCGAAACCTTGCTGCTGCCAAATTAATATTTTTAATACAATAATTTCAGTCCTTGATGAAGAAATCCTAAATTCTCCTTTAATTCACATCAAAAACCAAAAGGAAAATGGGCTTCGACATGGACAGGAAAATCTTCAAACTTGGAAAGGTACCATCTTCTAATGCCATAACTCCTACCCATCAAATACAAAGTTTTTCCAATGGCAAAGCAAAATGCAAACATTGTTTGAGAAATAAAAGAAAAACCCCAAAACACTATTATCTCAAACAAATAGTGTGGCCATATAATTAAATTAAATAAACCCCCTTTTGGAACTTGATCCTTCTTGCTTCTTTGCTTGGATATGAGGTAATGATGATAGAAGTTGCCACTAATTCCTATAAGGAATAGCACTATTCCAGGATAGCTCAAATCAATTGTGGGTTCAGCATATCCTTGTGTTAGATATTGAGTGTAGATCAAGGTTGCAATTGGTATGAAAATAACCAAACTCATACGAATTGAATTATCAATATTCATCTCACCACTATATTTATGAATGAATAACACCTGCAAAACACGATAACAAATTATATATATATATATATATATATATATATATTGGGCTTTGAGCAATATTTTCAAGCCTATTCTGCTTATAAAATTAGCATTTGAAGAGTTCTAATTTTCAGCTATTAGCTAATGGAAAAAAAAATAGAGTATATTCAAAAAATCTATAAAGGTAGAATAGTAAAAATAAAAATAAAAAGAAATAAAATCAGCTATTAATTAATGGAGAAAAACTATATAATGAAATTTTTTTAATTAGAAGCTAATTGAGACCCGCTAGAATTAGCTATCAGTTGCTAATATGAACGTATACTAAACACCTTTAGAGTAGATGTCATAGATATCAAACATCTAGGGTCTATTTGGTATTATATTTGAAAAAAATATTTTACTGAAAAAATTTTGTATTTTTAACATTTTTAAGTTTTGAAAACTGTTTTTGGTAGAAACAGATAAATCATATTATTTTTCTACTAATAGGTTTGAAAAAAGTTGTTTATAAAAAATTAAAAAAATCAATCAATTAAATAAAAAATTCAAAACATGATTTTATAATACTCAACAGCAAACCTAAACACCTCTCTAGTATATTCAACATAAGCAATAAGATTCGCTAATTAATTAAATGTTTTATAAATATATTTAGATAATAATTAGATTTGCAATTTTTTTTGACAATTCTGGATATAACCTATCAATTAGAAATTTAAAATCATGAATTCAACAAATACAGCCTAATTTCATATATGGTCACTTAATTCTAGTATTATTGGCAATAAAGTCACAATTTTTTTTTATCCCATAAAAGTCACCTAACAATGGTCTGATTTCAATAAAATCATTTCCAATGATTTTTCAGTAGTTAACAACCAGAAAATTTTCCTAATATCCAAGTTTGGCACCTAAGACACACCATATAACTGTACAGGTCAAATAGAGTACAAAACTCAGCATCCACGTTAGTATCATAAGTTAAATTAGTGCTCTATTTTATCTGTGCAATGACATTCTATTTGATCTGTACAATGACATAACGTGTCTCAAGTGCCAACTAAGATGCCAACGCTGTTTTTCCAGTTGTTAACTACTGAAAAATCGCTGAAAATAACTTTATTAAAGTCAGATCATTGTTAGATCACTTTTATGTGATAAAAAAATATATGTGACTTTACTGTAATAATATCAAAATTAAGTGACCGTAAATGAAATTAATAACAATAAATAGAGAGAGAGAGAGAGTACCTCAAGAATTCTTTTGAAGAAATGAATGGTTAGAGCAAAGTTGAGGAAGAAAAACCTAAATCCCAGATGAGGGAAAATAAGCAAAGAGGCAAAAGCAGCAACAAATGGAGGAATATAACCTAATAGCATCCCATTTCTACTGGAAATTCTCATCTTCAGACTCTTTTCTTCACTAACATTACGAAATTTAGAAGCAGATTTCAAGTTGTTTCCTCTAATTATCTCTGCAAATCCAAGCATTGATGATGAAACTAAACTAACCACACACATCACTGAGATGAACCAATTCCTTGGACTTGCATACAAATATTTCATCATCAATTCCATGCTTTCCATTTCTCTATGTTCTTGAGTCGGAGTAGAAATAATTAAAGATGGAAATCTTCGTTAATCTCAGAGTGATCGATTTTTATTTTGATCTGTTGATTGTTTGGGCAATAATCTTATTTATAATCGATGTTCGTTAATTAAGAAACTTTTAAAGCATGGAAACAATTTTTTTAGGAAAAAAAGTTTAAAATAATATTTAAATTTATATAAATTAAAGATATTAACGTTGTATAATGAACAAGTGGGAATTTTCTTATGATTACTTAAATAATGTAATATTATATGCACACAAAACAAAAGTTAATAAACAAATCTCGAGTGGAAAGAGCATTTGCTTTTAGAAGGATGAGATATTGAGTTCAAGTCCTCTTTTCCACATTAGGTGTAATTTCACTTTTATAACGAATGTAAGAAAATGACTACCCCATATTGTATAGCCTATAGTCCGTTGAGTCATTTAAATGTATTTATAATATGTCACCTCTCTCTTGTAAAAAAAAAGTATTACACGGCACAAACTTGTACCGACAAATAGAGAAAGGACAATTTTCCTTTTAATTAATATTTAATTATAACCAAGTTTTTTACATGTGACAATGTGACTCTTTATTTTATTTTAAGGGATTTCTACGTGAATACCCACCGACAAAAAACCATTTATAAATATATTTATTTTATTTATTTTCTTTCAAATATACTTATTTTTAATTTAAATATATATTTAGTATATTGCTATATATATATATATGGTATATTATGTGTATATATAAAGAATATTTATGGTATTCAAATAATTTACGTATTTATAGTTAAATTAATGAATTCTAACAACGATTTACAAACTCCATTAAAATAAGTGTGCCAAATATCTTTTCAAAAAGGCCAAATTTAATAAACTTTCATTTTTCTATCAAAATAATCATCTTCTTAATTTTTTAACAATTAAATATACATATTTTTAATTTTATATC
>CATIWF010067452.1:0-26306 GCA_949630135.1 Balakata baccata
ATTTATGGATTGAAACAAGCATCTAGGAGTTGGAATATCCAGTTTGATGAGACAATTAAACAGTTTGGTTTCTCACAAAATATGGATGAACCTTGTGTATATAAGAAGATTAGTGGGAGTGCAATCGTTTTTCTTGTGTTATATGTAGATGACATACTGCTAATGGGAAACAATGTTTCAATCTTGCAATTAGTCAAAATCTGGTTATCCAAGAATTTCTCCATGAAAGATCTTAGAGAAGCAGCCTACATTTTGGGGATAAGGATCTATAGAGATAGATCTAAAAGGTTGCTTGATCTTTCATAGTCTACATATATAGACAAAGTGCTAAAAAGGTTTAGCATGGAGTAGTCTAAGAGAGGATACATTCCCATGACCCATGGGATTACCCTCTCAAAATCTATATGTCCAAAGACACAAGATAAGAGGACACGCATGAGTTTGATCCCTTATGCTTCGGCTATAGGATCAATCATGTATGCTATGATATGTACAGGACCCGATGTATCATATGCTCTGAGTGTCATGAGCAGATACCAATCAGACCCTGGTGAGGGTCATTGGGTGGCTGTTAATAATATCCTTAAGTTCTTGAATAGGACTTAATAATGGAGCAGTCAATTGGAAAAGTTTCAAACAAGAAACGACTGTTGATTCCATAATTGAAGCAGAGTACATAACAGCTTCCAAAGCAGCAAAGGAAGCGGTTTGGATTAAGAAATTCATCATGGAACTTGGAGTGGTTCCTAGCATTGTTGGTCCAATACAATTGTATTGTGACAACAATGGAGCCATTGCGTAAGAAATGGAGCCACGTCCTTATCAAAAGTCCAAACACGTACTGAGAAGATACCATTTGATTAGAGAAATCATTGGTAGGAATGATGTAAAAATAGAGAAAGTGCCTAATAATCAAAATATAGCTGATCCTCTAACTAAGCCATTCCCCCAAAGAAAATATGATTCTCATGTACTCACCTATGGAATTCAATAAAAAGGCGATTGGCTTTAGTGCAAGTGGGAGATTGTTAGAGAAGTGCTCTAAAGGCAATCATCTTTAGCATTTATTGTACATATTTGTTTGATTAATAAAAGGCAATTGATAGTGATCTTAAATCAATTAATGAAGTCCATGATACAAAACATAGCATGAAGGAAATTATGGATAATGAGATTCTTATCATGTGTAATTATGTTAGTATCTAAATGATCCCTAGTCATAGGATTAATGAGAGGGGACATTATTAATCCAAATAGAATAGCACATGTTATATTCCTTGATTGGATGAAGCAATAGATCTCATAATCTATAAACATAAGATGTTTAGAGTTAACATGTGGATGCTTGCTAAGAGTAGCCAAGTACATTTTATATGAGACAATCATATGGATATTCTATTCAAATGTCAATGATAGTCTCATCGTAGCAATGATGCAAGTATCCTTAGACTTGAGGTACTCAAGGATATCTTGAATACTGATTCTGTACTTTGACTCTATTCCTTGTTACCTCATAGAGGTTACTCATATGATGGTGATTGGGTACAGTTTGAGGTATTCAAAGGTAATTGGGTAGCCAATAAAAGATTTACCACTCCGAATAGAGGGAGTGTATACCCATGGCTACTTGTCGGGACATTACTTAGGATTCTCTGGCCAGAGTGGAAATATCATGAAGATGGTCTTCAGTGACATGTCTAATAGAGTAATTAGTATCAAGTACAAGATCCAATATCACTTGGGTTAGGTGTGACGTAATTAGTCTAACGGGAGTTGACACATTGTCCATACTCTGAACCGAGTGGGGTATAGATTGGTGAAAAGATAAATTGCACATATTATTATCTATGGAAAGGTTCGTAGTCAAAATCCCTAACTTTCCAATCAATTGGGGGTCATGATGTGCTGCTAGATACCGCTCATGACTTTCTTAAATTATTTCATAATTTAAGTGACCAACATAACTGGGAACCTAATGGGTCACATGCTTTAGAGATGTAAAAAATGAGTAAAATGGTTTTGGATGAAATCCAAAATATGAGAGAATTATTTTGAGTCGATTCGCGATAAGATTGCAGAAAAAAAATCACTCAGAGAGGTTGACAGGCCCAGCTGGGCCTGCTAGGTGTGGCCTACCAGGCAGCGCGTACAACTGTCCGCATTTGCCATTTAAGTGGCCTAAATGCCCATTAAACCTATTTACTATTTATAACTCTCATTTTCTCCTCTCTTAATTTTTGCTCTATGAAACTGATATTCTTTTTAATATAAAAAACTCCAAAAGACAAAATAAACAAGAAAAAATTATTGGGAAAAGAAAAATTAAAAGGTTAATTTTTCTCTCAAAGGAACACACAATATTACTAGTATTTTGAGGTGTGATCAAGCTATGTCCCTAGTGATTTCATTCTTTCTTCTTCGCGTGGATATTGTTGGAAACAATCCTATATTGGATTATTGTAGTTTGCTACAACCCAACAAGGTGAGAAGTTAAAGAAAATCAAGAAATTATAAATGTATAAATTCTTCTTTATTAAATTAGTTTTAATTGGGGTTTTGAAAATTTTTATTTTCCACTGCATAATATGTATGTGATACATGCTCAAAGCCCATTAATGGGTATACACTCCTTCCATCAAAAGTGATGAATCCTCTATTGGCTTTTTAATTACCTTTAAATACCTTAAGCTGTATCCAATCACTGCCCTATGAGCAATCTCTGTGAGGTAACAAGAAATAAAGTCAAAGTACAAAATCAACATCCAAGATATCCTTAAGTACCTCCATTCTAAGGATACTTACATCATTGTTATGATGAGACTATCATTGATATTTGAATAAATGATCCATATGATGGTCTTATAGCAGATCATCCAATATACTTGACTACACTGGCAAGCATTCACATGTTAATTCTAGACAGCTCATGTTTACATATTATGATATCTACTACTTGATCCAATCATGGAGTATAACATGTGCTAGTATATCCAAATTAACAATATTCAGTCTTGTTAATTCTATGATTATGGACAATTTAGATATAACCATAATTACACATGATATGAATATCAATATCATGATTCCATCGTAATTTTCTTTATACTATATTTATATTATGGATTTCATTAATTAATTTAAGATCTAATCAATAAATGAAAATGCATTTATTCATGTGAAATGAATTTATATAATAAATGCTAAAAGTGATTGTTTTTAAAGCATTTCTCTAACAAAAGAGAGAAGGAAAATTATGAAAATGGGAAAGAAAATGGAGAAAGAGTTCTAGATAATGGGAAAGCAATTGGAAGAGAGGGATTTATGGGAATGAAAATAGCCAAACCAAATGGACAAAGAGAGATTTCCGTAAAATTGGAAAGCAAATGAGAGGGAGAGAGAAACAAGTGGTATGGGCCAACAAAAAAATTTCTGAAAAAATTTTGGAAAGAGAAAGAAAATATGAGAGAGGGAGGGAGGGAGAAAGAGAGAGAGAAAAGAGTGGTGTATGATAAAAAATAACATTATGGAAAGATTATAGAAAGAGAAAGAAAATGGGAGGGAGGGAGGGAGAAAGAGCTAGAGAGAAACGAGTGGTGTGAGGTAACAAAGGAGAGGAATAAAGGAGGTGTTGGTTGCCGGTGCTTCACTGGCATTTTGTGGATGTCCTTAAACAACTTGATGGATCTCAAGGTAATTAGGCACCTTAACCAAAATTTTTTCCCTTCCTTTGTGAACTTTAACTCTTCTAACATATTTTTATAGTTGAATAGCTTTTGAAATTAGTTTGCAAATATGTGAAGTAGCTTAAATCTGTAATCTTTTCTTATTTTTAACTGCTGCAAAGATCTTCTAATTAAGAAAGGGGAAGTGATTAGAATTTGTAGTGAAAATAAAATTTGTGCTTGGTTTATGTGTTCTGTTTGGCTTGAAAGAAAGGAAAGGAAAGGAAAATATTGAGGATCTTTTTGTAACATTTTGAAATTTATGACTTTTCTAGGAAATTTTCCAAAATTCATGACTTTTTTTGTTAGGATTTCAATATAATTTTTGCTGACTCAGTTTTTTTTATTAGTTTCCAAAAATTCCGACGTCCATATAGTATTCTGATACTCTTTTTTTTTTCTACCAGAAGTCTAGAATTTTTAAAAAAATCGAGAAGGTTGTATACTATTTTTTAATTATGCTAAGATTGTGCTGGATTTATTAAGAGAAAAAAGTTTAGGAATTTTTTGATAATTCAGCCCTATTTTATTTTTGTTTTATATTGTCTTTGTATTCATCATTACTCGTTACTTAATAAAATTTACAAGTTCTACTTTAAAACTTCATTGGAAATTCCTATATAGATTGAATATATATAGACTAGATCAATGAGAAATGAGAAAGTATAATGTAGATCAAATATTTTATATGACACTTTCTCAATAATTTAGTCTATATAAACTCAATCTTTGCAAGAATTTCTCTCCTTTGCAATCAATGTTACTGAATTTAGGCTTAAAAACCATTATTACATGAATAAGGAATTTTGTTTAATTTCTAGTGCTCACAGTTTGTCATAAACTAAGACTTTCAAGATTCATCTATATATTCTTTTAAAATTTAATAATTAAGAAAAATTATTATTTAACCTATGAAGTTTGACATATAACATCAATGCACTTTGAAATTTAAAAATTATATGATTTGCTCTCTTTGTTTTATCATATTATACTAATATATTATTCCGTTATATTTTTTATTAGAAAAATGTTAAATTGTGATGAAATGAAAAAAAGTAAATTATTATTTACCTTCTAAAGTTTACCTATTATACTAATACCTCCGCAAATTTGATCTATTATATTTGATATGTCAAATATTAGGGGGTATATAGTAGCTTTTCCTCATAATGATATAGCTTTTGTGTAAGGATGGATTAAGAGTTAATTCGTCCATTGAATTAATCAATAAAGTTGATTTTAGTGTAAAGTTAACTTTATAATCAAATTATTATTGATAAATTCGTGGACAATTTGAAGATCCACTATAAAAAGCATCAAATGTAAGCCAATTTTCTTTAAAAAAAACCTGGATTTTTTTTGTACCAAAAATAATTTGTATTTTCAAAATTTTCAATTAAATGAATAAACTTTTAATATTTATCAATTCTGACATTTCGACAAATTTAGTAGAAAAAATTGTTGACATTTTTGAATTTTCTAATGATGAATAGGTGGCAGTTCTAGATTCTCTTATTTTATTGAATATTTAGCTTGAATCGTACAATATCAACTTTCCAAAAGACTATTGGAGGGACGAATCAAATCCTTTAGGCAATGTTTAAAGGACTTAGAGATTAATCATACCTATAAAAAAAAGACTAGTTAGAAGCGACGATATTTTATGGTTATTTTTTTACTATATTCTTTTAGTATAAAAATGGTGACATTTGTTTTGCCTCTAAAATATTGATAAATTAATTGTTTAGTCAATAAAAAAATATATTTACCAGAAATTTCATATATATCAACAATTATTTCCACCAAATTGGCAAAAATATATAAATTTGATAAAATATTAAAATTAATTCATTTAATTGAAAAAATTAAAATTAAAAACTATTTTTAATACAAACGTAAAAGTTCAAATTTTTTCCAACAATTTGGCCAATAAAACACTGGGGATAAAAAAGGAGAAAAAATTCAGGACCGACTTCAAAGGATATAAAGAATTGAAGATACTACGAAAAGGTCATTTTCACATAAATGAATTAATTTAAACAATTTAATTTAACACAAAAGAAAAATGAAAGAAAGAAATGTAATAATCTAAAGAACGTTCCCTCTTCAAAATGGGTGGCTTAATTGTAAATATTTATTTGTTGAAATTATAAGTTAATTAGGTAAGATTTTTGTCAATCCGTGTTCAAAGGCGTGTCTTCCCGTGTCTATATATATATATATATATATATATATATACACACACACACATGACTCATGTGATTTCCTACTAAAAAAAGTTTAAATAGCATATCCAAAAAAGCATAAATTAATTGGTATAAAATTTTTTCTAACTTAATTAGAAATTTCAAATTTAAACTTAAAATATACAGTTGCTTTGAAAATTCTTGAAAAAAATGGTTCATTGTCCTTTAGAACAAACTTTATACTAATCAAACTATATTTTTTTAATAATAGCATAGAATTCATTTATAATAAAGAAATTAGTACAAATTTATAATCAAAGATAAAGTGATCTGATAACAATTTAAGTTTGACAAATTATTCCAATAACAATAAGGATTTAGTGTTTAGAGAGAAAAAAATATATATGATTTTTATAGTCATCATTTATGACGGATTGAGTTGTAAAGTTATTTTATTTTTAAACAATTTTAGCTTTACAACTATCGGTAGAAACATTTTTATCCAGACATAGAATCACACCAAAACACCTCACAATAGATGATAACACAAATTTTTATTGTGAAAAAGATAAAACTAAAATTTAATAAAATAATAAAAAAATATATGCACAAAATGTAAATACCAGATCTTTAGTGAACGAAGATAGATTTGAAGTTATTATGCATAAAAAGAAGAAAAAGGAAAAAGAAAGGTTGTTGTAGCACTAAAAACCGATAATAATCCTTAAACAGCAACAGAAAAATAGAAGACGGTCAGAGTTTTTTTGAGAGAAATAGAGACGAGACAGCTATTGGACTATTTCTTAATGCCGAACAAAATAAAGTTGGAATAACAGCTAAGTTGTAGGTTTAAATTCCGCCCAACCTTAAAACTAATGAAGAAAAAGTAATCAAGAATTTAAGATTCATTTGTTAAATATTTAATTGGTAATTATATTAATCAGAAATGTTGCAAGGTATTTAAATTCGTCAAGAAACCGATCTTTTTCGATCACCAACGACGGCTTGGATGGATGGAGAATGTTGTTTCTTGTGTTAAGAGTTCCTTTTATTACTTAATTATCGAGTCTTTGTATTGGTTTGATTTGATTTGAATTGAAATTTTCGGTTAAAAGAGAAATTATAAAAGTGTAAATTTATTTCATATTTTATTGGATTAGATCACAAATTCTTGACGAGAACATATAATAGAAATTAATTAAATTAAAATAAAAAAGCAGCTAAACACGAGAAGGATTTTTAGGAAATATCTTTTTTCTTTATAATAAATGGAAATTCCCTAAGTCACATAATTTATGGTATGAAATTTTAGTTGTTTGACCAAATGATAGTTAATATGAGTATGACCTAGACAATCCAATAGCTTTCCTCTAGCCAACAATTATATATGGAAATGAAGATATTCTTCAATATAAAAATCTAAAAATAAGTATAAAGAAAAAAGATTAAAAATTATTTTTGAATCTTCTCGTCAATTAATTAGAATGTAAGTATGGAAAAGTGTTTGAAAAATAGTTCTTACAATCAACTTTAATAATACTTTTTATTTTAAATAACATCTTTAGTAAAGAGCATTTTAAGATATATTTAAATTTAGATAGTTAAAAAACTTTTATAAGTCCAATAGAGATTTTATATTTTTACTTTTCATTTTATTTTATTATCTTATAAATTAATATTTATCAAAAGAAAAAAATAAATTATTTTTATTATAAGAAAAGAGAAAATTAATACGCCAATAAAAAGATAAAATATATATAAAAAGTTGATATGTTTTAAATGATACATATGACAGAGAGTGAAATTAGAGAGCTAAGCTCACTTTCTTTACTAAATTTTAAAAATAAAATTTATTGGAAGCTCTTTTTATAGATTCATTCTTTAAAATAAAGAAGAAAATTCAAATAAATAATCTATTGGAGATGCTCTAAGAGCATTTTTAACAATGTTCTTTATTTTAAAGAGCTTATTTGATAGAATAAAAAGCATCTTATAGCATCATTAAATTTAGAATATAAAATGTTTTTTACAAATCCAATAGTCTTTATATATTTTCTCTTCATTTTACTTTATCCAATATAGAAATTAATATTTATAAAAAAATATAATTGACTTTTATTATAAAAAAATATTTTTATAGAAAGACATCAATAAAAAGATATGCAGTGCATTGTACAATTGGAGCATTGTACAATTGGAACAGATAATAAAGTTTGTCAATTTAGATATAAATAGTTAAACTCTCTTCATATTCTAAATTTTAAAAATACAGAATTTATTGAAGATATTTTTTTTATAAAATAACTCTTTAAAATAAAATAAAAAGTATAAATAAAATAAAGAACCCATTGGAATACTCTAACACTCATATGGTACATATAATTGCTTAATTAAGTAATAGGATTAGCTTATAATTGTATGTTTGGTTCAATAAATTATATATGGCTTAAAGGACTTACTAAACTAAGAGGATAAGGCTTAAGTACTACTCACCTTGCTCATATCTTTACTAATCTCCTTCTAATATTAATAGAATTACTAATCCCTACAATCAAGTCCGGCTCAACAATATATGCTGCCCTGAGCAAGAATTAAAAGGGACCCTTTAATATTATTAACAAAATTTTTAAATTTTATTTTTCTTGCTATTTGAGATACAAAATCACTAATTAAAGTTTTATATTCAAGTTTATAAAACAATTCTTTTTCAATAGATAATATAGCTAGATTACTCAATCTTTTTGTGCCATTGTTGAGCATAAATTTGATTTTATTAATTTTAATTTTGAAAAACTTCTTTATGTTGAAGTTACTGAATAATTAACAATATTCTATAGAGTATCCATACATTCAGAAAAGAATTTACTTTTTGTATGAAATTTAATATTTCAATTGGTGTTTTTAACTCCATAGTTATAATTTCCTTCAAAACTTTTAATTCTAAAAATAAATGTAAACCATCAATATTAGAGAGCATGTCATTTTAAAAAAAAAAAATTCAAAATTTAAAACAATTTTTCTTCAAATTATTATCATCAAGCAATTTTAATCTTTTTATATTGTAAATAAAATCAAAATTATTTTCATATATTTTAAATTGTTCAAACCTATTTTGAAGTGAAGAAATAGCATGATCAACTAAATATGTGAAATAGTTAATTCTAAAATATTCTTCAGCAATCAATGTCATTTCCTTGTTTTCATCTTCATCAAATTGTTTCTTTCTTTTTATTGTGCATTTTTCACGAAATTTTAGTTCTATATTCATTTGGGCCTAATTAACCATTTTGCATTTTTCCTCTTTTTTTTATAGAACCATTCGACATCAAACTTTTCTTTCCTTTTTTTAAAAAAATAAAATAAAATCAAACTTTCCTTCATATAATTATTATTCTAACAATATTTGAGGCACTAAAATCCTATAATTAATAATACTTTCTTTTTATATAATTAATACTCTAATAAACTTAAAAGATTCTAAACTTGTATAATTAATAGAAAAAAAAAATTTAGGGGCCCTTAAAAATTTAGTAGTCTACCTCTTGAGTTGGCTCCGCCTACAATTATAAAAAAACCTCAATTAGCTTTACTATTTTATCTTATTTTCAAAATAACTTTAGTTTTGGTTTTCAACTATCTATATAAAATAATAAATATTTAAGTAATTTATTTATTTCAACAATTTTTCACATTACTGAAATCATTATACTCAACATAATATTACAAATTTATATTAGTTAATACTAGAGTTAAAATATTTTTACCAAATAAGGGCTAACTTAACTAATCTTATGGTTTAATGAAAGTCATCATTAACACTCATCCTATGTTAGCAACACTTTCTTTTTATTAACAAAATTTTAATTTAAAAATTGCTATTTTATTTAATAAATTAAATTTTGATAATGTAAATCAATTCTAATATATATATATTGTATAAAAAATAATATATACTTCTAATTTTTTGGTCAATTTAGTAAAAAAACTGTTGATGTGGTATAAAATTACGGCAACAGTATTTTCTGTTATGACTAAATAACTGACTTATCAATGCTTTACAAACTTGCACGCTTTAGAGATTTGCATAAAATGTCATCATTTTGTTAATAGGCAGTCGGCACAGAAAATATCCTCACAAGAATTTTATGCTACATTGGCATTTCTTTGTACTTTGTACTAAATTAGTTGGAATATGTAAATTGATAAAATATTAAAAATTTGTGCATTAAGAAAATTGAAAGTTTTGATTATTTTTAATACAAACATGAAAGATCAAAGTTTTTTTTTTTTTTTGGTAATTTGATCTAGTAAATAAATATTATGTAATTGGAGAAATATTTTGTAAATTTATTTTGAAATTTATTTATACTAAGCATGGAGTTACACTTACTTGAAGTGATTAATGAAGTGTAAAATTACCATTGATCAACGGCAAAACCAACAACCCTAATCACCAATGACTAAATGAGAAGAGTTGGTCACCTGCTAGAGAGCGCCAAGCTATAACCACCAAAACCTATATAGGATTAATTTCACCTCTACATAATCAATGAATAACTTCTATGGTTAAGAAATTAATCACCTAATATGCTAACTTGGAGAACTGGGCATGACTAAAAATGCTATGAATCACCTTCAAATTAGCTATAAATCAATTCCCACTAGTTGTTTCCCATTAAACTCCATAATTGCTTTAATGCAAGTAGAAATTATGGCAATAACAATACTACTTGTTCAAGGCCTAGTTTTAGTTTTTGCAGTAGAGGTGACAACCTTGGCCTCTGCTACTGGATCAGCTGTCACATACGTGTTTGGTGATTCTTTAACAGAAGTTGGAAACAATAACCACCTTCAATATTCTCTTGCAAGGTCTGATTATCCTTGGTATGGGATTGATTTTTCCGGCGGCCAAGCGACCGGAAGGTTCACAAATGGCAGGACTATTGGGGATATAATATGTATGCTTGTCATCTCAATAATGTTTATTTTTAGAAAGGTCAAATATACAAATTGGGCTGAACTTTTTTTTCTTTCCTTTTTGAAAATTTTCATTGTTATTGGACATTGAAGCTGCAAAGCTTGGGATTTCATCGCCACCACCTTATCTTTCACTATTAAGGAACGATGATGCACTGCTAAAAGGGGTCAATTATGCATCCGGTGGAGCTGGAATTCTTAATGAAACTGGACTTTATTTTGTAAGTATCCAATTCTACTTTTCTTTTTATTCTTTAAACACACTCTAATTTATTTTCTTTATTGCATTTATGATGTTTTCCGGTAATGTTGATCGCAGATTCAAAGATTATCATTTGATGATCAGATAAATTACTTTAACAATACCAAAGAAATAATCAAGACTAAAATAGGGGAAGCAGCTGCAAACAGGCATTGCAATGAGGCCTTGTACTTCATTGGAATTGGTGGGTTTCACTTGCTTTGCTATAATTGATTGTGAGGATGTTCATATATGGACTTATGTGTTATATGTTTTGCATCGTAATTCAATTTTAGGCAAGAAATAACCGTATGTATTTGTCATTTTTGTCTCTTTAACCGATTTTTCATCCAAATCATCCAAATTATCTTTTTTATTGTATTTTGGTCTAAATTGTATCTTATATTTCGTTTTTTATTTACTTTGTTCCTTAAAAATTCAAATTTTTATCGTAATATACTCTTATCAACTTTTATCAATTAAAAATTATAAAAAAATAATACATGTATTGCACCAATATCATCAAATAATAACCCGGTCTGTTATTTTAAATATTAAGTGATAACCTGATCCAAAAACCAAGTTGATAGACAAATTAGACCAAAAATCAATTAAGAGGATAAAATAATGAAAATCAACAAATTAAGGTAGCTAGTCTTATGCCTTTAAATAGCAAAAAAAAATATGTCTATTTATTGTTAAAATTGACTTCAATTCCAACCCACGTAACTCATGAAACTAAATTTGAAAACTCTATTGTGTGCATGATGTAGCCATTAGCTCACAATAACAATTGTTGAAGCAAAATTATCATTTCCAGGTCTTCAATATATTTGTGGATGTCTTTGCAGGGAGCAATGATTACGTCAACAATTTCTTACAGCCATTTTTAGCAGATGGACAACAATACACACACGATGAATTTGTGGAACTCTTAATATCTAAATTGGAAGAACAACTTACGGTGAAAATTCTCATTGAATTTATGAATTTTTTTTTTTTCTAAAAAGTTTCGTCACTAAAGCCCTAATCTAAGATACATAATTGCAGAGAATATACCAATTGGGTGGAAGAAAAATAGTATTTCATGGGCTAGGCCCATTGGGTTGTATTCCTTCACAGAGAGTGAAATCCAAGACAGGGCAATGCTTAAAGAGAGTCAATGAATGGATTTTGGAATTCAATTCCAGAGTACAAAAATTAATTGCCATTTTAAACCAACAACTCCCCAATTCTAAATTCTTTTTTGCAGACACTTATGGAGATGTCCTGGACTTGATTACTAATCCTACAGCTTATGGTAAATTCATTCTTATTTTCAACCTTAAATAATTTTGTAATTTGAGGCATATTTGCTGTTATACCCACTTTTAAGGGTGTATCTGAAAACACAACTAAATTATAATCATGATTATGATATAATTTGACTAAAAATTCAAGTTAATTAGACTAATAATCTTCATTTTGTAAAGTAAATTATTTGAAAATAAAATTAGATTATAATTTCCCAAAAAAAAAAAAAAAAACTACCTGAAACCAAGCTTCACCTTAAAAGCTAATAACTTATAATTTTTTCTTCCCATTAGGACAATTTTTTTTCACCAATTGACAAATTATACTCTTAACCCCAAAATCCCAGCTAGTTGTTCTTGGATTTCATTTTCATGTGCAGCTTAAGTTAATTGCATATTTCATATAAATGTAAAGGTGACTTGATTATCAAATTTATTAAATTTTTCTATTGAAAATTTTATTATTCTTTCCATTTTAAGTAAAATATCTATTTTTAAGTTTTTATATTCTATTTTTAAGTGTTTATTTTAAATGTTATATAATAATTATAGAAAAAATAATAAAAATTGTAAATTCATATGAATAAAAAAATAAAATTCAAATTACCTTTATTTGTTTTAATTTGAATCTAGATTAGAAAAACTAATAAACTAAATTTTTGAAAATTCAGGATTCAAGGTGTCAAACACATCATGCTGCAATGTGGATACAAGCATAGGAGGATTATGCTTGCCCAACTCAAAATTATGCAAAAACAGAAGGGCTTATGTGTTTTGGGATGCATTTCATCCATCTGATGCAGCCAATCAAGTCCTTGCAGATAAATTCTTCTCCACCCTTTTTGCTTCTTCTCCTTCCTCACCAATTGCACCAAGCCCATCTCATTAATTCCATCTTTATCATATTTACAGATCATAAAAAACAATTTCCCTCCACAATTGCCAGATATAGAGATTGAAAACCATCAGTTGTACTATTCTCCTTCTATTACTAATCTTTACTAATAAAGTAATTAAATCTCTTATTAGCCACTGTTAAAAGAGGGAAAAAGAGGTGGTGTTGCTGTTGCTCTCAGTTGAAGGGCCAAAATTTTTCCAGAAGGGAGGACATTAAAAGAGTGAAAATAGAACCTTCCTTTGATTAAGCCAAGGAACTTGTAAATGATTGATAAAGCTTTCATCTTCAATCTAAAAGAGAGAGAAAGCTGATAAATTTTATCTCCACAGATTTAGAAAAAGAGCCGTCAAGCACAAACAAAAATAATTGGGAAAACCTTGGCTTAATTAAAGGATCATTCAATACCCAACCTCTAAGCCTCTGTTCGGTGTGGTTAAACCAAAATTCAATCATCATCGAGCAAAATTAGCGAGAAAATTAAAATAAAAAAATAAACAGAGAATTGGACGTGGAACCTAGGAGAAAAGGCAAGAATTCATTATAAATTTATTGAAATCTGCTCGTCCAGAAGTACCTTTCGATTTCGCATCGCTTCGTATTCTCTGAATTATGATTATAATGACAAACGCAGAGAATCATAGGCAGATGCTTCATTTTAAAGGGGAAAAAAAAAAGAGTCGAATCCATAAAAAGAAAAAAATAATAGCAGCTCTTTCAAGACAAGGAAGATGTAAAGAAGAAGCAAGAAGACGAATAGGTAAGAAGCGCAAGAGGTTCAAGAGACTTTTATAGCTGAACAATTAGGGTTTTGAGAAACGGGTTGATTCAAGTGACAATTCGGATTTTAATTTTCTAGTTTATTATTACATATTAATCTCCTATTATAATTTATACAAAAATTATTAATTTATTTTTCATTAAAAATAATATATAAAATAAAGATAGTAATTAATAAATATTTTACAGATTTTTATTCATTTCTTAATTATTAATTTATTATTATTAAAAATTATATATAAAATAGAAATAGTAAATATTTTTTAATTGTTTGGTAGGTCCTTCTATTCTCAATTTTCTACATGAAATGCACTAAATTTTTAATAATTAAATTCATTATTATTAAATAATAATAATAATTTTGTCCAGTAAATTAATTTCAGTTATTTTTAATTATCATATAATTAAGTCACATTCAATTTAAATAATAATAGTTGTTAATTATATTTTATTCTTATATTTTATATAAAAGTAAATTATATTATACTAGATTTTAAAAATTTAATTCGTTATTTATATGATCAAAATTAATTAATTATTAAATTATATAAGAATTATTAAGAATTATAATAATTGTATTCAATAGTTTAAAATTTATGTTATACATTACGTTCATAGTTATAATTTAATTTATATTTACAATTTTTTTATTTAAAATTGAAAAAATTATATTATTTATTCTTTTTAAATGTTGTTATCAAAAACATTCTCTTCGATAAAATAAAAACAAAAATTAAATTCATGATTTAATTATAATAGACTTTCATTATTCTCAATTACTTTTCTGTTCCCTTTCTTTCTTGTTCACTATAATATTTATTAATTATATTATTTTGTCATTTTTAATTTTATAGAAATTTGAATATCTAATTTTACCTTTTTTTTTTTGGTATTTTCTACTGAAAATTTACAACTTTAATTAAAAGTTTGCATTGAAATTAAAGTTTATATTCATTTTCAATTACTTCTTTTTAATATTAAAAATATAACTTATTAAATTTAAAAAGATTAAACAGATAAAAACTCAATATGTGAGTCTCAATCAGAATCCAGAAGCTAACTTTAATATGAATAAACTTTTATTTATTTAATAATAAACAGATTTATGATATATTCTATAAAAAAAATTACCACAACTATAAAACCACTTTATATTTGTTAATCAAAATCACTATGTGAAGATATCAAAATAAAAATACTATAAAATTAAAAAAATTAAAAATAAAATATGTAATAAAATAGAACAATATGTATTATTCACCTTTTTGTATTGTATTTCTCTATAATTTTGAATTGATCGAATATTTAAAGTGAAATCTGGAAAAAAAATGACTACTAGTTTGTTTTTAAAAAGAAGAATGGTTTGAAAATGATAACTACTATTTAGTTTTCTAAAAGGAGAAGAAGAGTTTTTTTTTTTTTACTTTATTAGGGAGAAAAAAAAAGTTTTATATTTGTATTAAATAAGTGGTTGTAGTGTCATAACTTGTTTAATTAGCCAAATTTCTTTTCTTTTTTTATTAGAAATGCAATAAATTATTTAACTTTATTTTCTTTTGCTTTACTAGAAATATATTTTATAAATAAATTAGTGATAGTTGATTTGACAAACTTAGTTTATTGAATAAAATATTTAATATATTATACAAGAGGGAGCAAATATAAATTTTAGCATGGAGCAAAAATTATATATACTATACAATCATTTCTAAATTTTGATTGTATACACACAAATTTTTTGTTATGAAATTAAAGACAAAAAAAAAATGATGAACAAATACTAAAATTGAATTTATTTAAAAAAAAAAAGGAAAATTGGTACAATCTTTAACGAAAAATTTCCACGAGTGTAGAAAATTAGAACATTTGATTCTTTCCTCATTTGATTACGGTTCAAAGACTTACGAAGCTTGATTTCAAATCCGTACAAGATTTCTCTTTCGATTTTGATGAAGATGGATTAAATCCGTAACGAATAAAGATATCGTTTTGAAGATTCGAAGACATGAACTATCTCGATTTGAAGATGTAGGAGCCTTGATACTTTGGTTTGAAGTAGTCTTAATGCCTTGGAGAGAATTCTGCGGAGTTTTACTTTGATGTTTTGATTGCAGAGTTTCAGCAGCTTGAGACTTGAATTCTTTTTTTTATTATTTGAAGAATGAAACTCCTCTATTTATAAGAGAATTTTGGATAGTGTATTTATGGTTATCTGAATCATAAAAGGAATGAATACATTTTTTCTTATTTAGTTAAATGTATTTATGTACACTTAAACTATTTAAGAAAAATATTTATTCATTTTAGGCAATTGTATATTTTTTATATATGGAAATATTTGATTTGATTTTTTAATTTAATAATTAAATCAAATTAATTACTAAATAAAATATGAGTCCAATTTATTTATGGATCTCCAAAATTTTCATGTCTACAAACGCCTCCTCGAGACTTTTTCGCATAATTTTTTTTGAAGTGATCATGTCTCGAAAATTTTTTGTGTTATTATTTTTTGACAATTTTAATTTAAACTATTAAAAATACATTAGTAATTTTAATAATTTAAATGATTTGATTTTTTTTTTGAAAATGTTAAAATAGAAATAGGAAATTACTACTCTTTTCAAAGTTGAAGTATTTTTTTTATTGCCTTTTTTTTTTCTTGGCAACTTCCCATTTGAAATTGGTTGACCATTTCTTGAAAGACTATCTTGGCAATTTTTTTTATTTTCCATTTGCTACATTTTCTCAAATCCACCAAATGGTAAAATGCCTATTTGCAAATTCTTCTTGCTTTGAATGTAGAGAAGGGAAAATTGACCTATTTAAGAGGTTTTTTCTTCATGTATTCAAGAATTTCAAATCTATTCAAGAATTTTTTTTTTCTTTTCCTATTGTAATTATAAAGTATCCTTTTTAGAGATTTTTCCTTCTTTAAGTAAGAAAACAGCTCTCTATATAAACAACATCATTTGGTCTTTATTCTACTACTTTCAACTTTTGTCAAAGAGAGATTTTCACAATTAAGATCCGTAACATGAACATGATGCTAAATAATAACTTAAATTTGTAATCCAATCTTATAAGTGTCTTTAATATTTCCTTTGCTCTTGTTTATTTTTCTTGACTATTTTTTTTTTGCAAGTTTGAAGATTGTTAAAGCTACAAATTTCGATGCTACCAATTTCGAAGCGCAATGTGCCACCATTAACAATTTTCTTCATATTGTGACTTCAATTTTTGTCTTCAAATTTGCGTTTTGGAGATGGTGTTCTTCAAAGAAACTTCATACTCTACATCGATAAATCTTATGATTTTGGACAATAAAACTTCAAAAGAGGAGGAAAGCACCTTACTTACAGTATACCCTTCTACAATCGGCAACTTTGCTTCTACATGGTCTTTTTCTAATGGTCTTCATCATTTGTCATCTTGGAGTTTAGGAACATCACGAGACATCTACAATTTCAAACTTGGCAACATCACGTCTTCAAGGGTCACATTGTTACAGTCTTCACTTCACACGACTAAACCCTCATCTAATGGTCTTCCATTATTAAAATATTACGTCAATAATGGTCAATCTTCTTGGACATTATTTTCTTCATTTTAGGATGAAGCTACATATACAGAATACTATTGAGAATGGGTTGAAGATGTGTTAGTGAGCAATAAGCGCATGTTGGCTATTACAGGACTTTATGACGTTGTTTTTGCTTCTTTTTTCTCTTATGATTGCAAGTTGAATATCCTGCATAGCTTTTGTGAGCATTGGGATCCATCTACAAACACCACTTGCACTGTTAATGGGGAAGAATCTATCTCTTTGTGGGATTTGAAAATATTAGGAGGCTTGCCTATCTTGGGCTCCTTTTATGATGAAGTTATTCCTTCAGTTGAAGAAGTGAATGGGCTTGATCATGATGGGCAACCCCATCTACCTCGCTGTTGTGCTTATTTGTTTCTTGCTTTTCATCGAAACTGTAAAACGATTGAAGATCGCTATGAAATGACCATTATTGATTGGGCGAACTTTTGGTTTCGAGGGTCTTCAAGATATAGGGAAACTCTAAAGAGAGACAACAAGAAGAGGGTAGGACGTCCAAGGAATCCATCTGGTGTCATTAATAAAACTCCAATTCATGCAAAAAAAATGAAAGAAGTCGTTCTCTACACTTCATATAGAGGTTGATGCTCGAGAGGAAGTCTACTTAGCAGTTTTTCTTTCTTGTTGGCTATGCAAGTTTGTGCTCCCTGGTAGAGATGTTGGTTTGATACGCTCAAGCACCTTCAAGATTGCAAGTTTGATGGCAATTGGTTAGAGCTTTTGTTCAGCGATTCCAATCTTAGCAAACATTTACCATGGTTTGAGGGAGATTTCAACTATTTTTAACTTCAATAATTATGTGTCTACCTTCCCCGTTCATTATGTGTATGGCTAACTTGCTGAAAGATTTGGGATACATTTTGCTTCAAATCGTGATAGATCTCCCAAAATGACTACCTTTACTGGTGAACGAATGGCCAAGTTTTTTGAGGATCTCGATGCTCATGTTCTTTTCTGTAACCCATCAAGACAAATTCATTCTTGTATGCCTATTGATAAAATAGCTTTGTTGGTTAATGATAACATGACTACTAGCCGCGGGGAGTACTTCATTAGTCTTTGCTCAAGCTTTTTAACAACATGTTGCAACAATGTCTATATATACGAGCCATATTGTCCTTATAGATTTAGTAGACAATTTGGCTATTGTGAAGATATTCCTGGTGACTTGAAACCACATTTTGATTATTTGACTTTGCAGGATGTGATGCAACTTTGGCAATCATGTACCAAGCTTTCTACTTTAGCAAGAGTAAAGTTACCCATATCGAATGATAGGACAACCTTTGTCACCAAAGACTATTTTGACTGGTGGGAAAAAAGATGGCTCTAAACCCTCCTAAAGTTACCCATATCAAATGATAGGACAACCTTTGTTGAGAGCACTCTTGTGTATGGTGATGCTGAAGAGAGTAAGTTGCATGAACTTCGAAACTTACTAGAGATTGATTTTGATGAGCTGAATCATCTCAAGTGGGAACCTTAGACTATCGTCTTTTTCTTTCATTTCATCTAAAGCTTCTTTTTTTACCTAAATGTAATGAGATAACTATTTAAGCATTCAATAAAAAAAAAACAAGATTGTTTCTTTCTATATTTATTTTAATGAATGCATATTGCTTTGTTAATTGTTCCATTGAGATGAAATGTCAACTGAACTTGATATATTTATTTTTTTATATGACTTGGATTTGGAATGAATCCAAACTGCCTACGTACTTTCTTGCAAAAAAATCAAGTTAAAACGTAGTTCAAAAGAGTTACAAACATTGCTCAACTTTTTTTGTGTGACTAAACTTGGCTTGAATCCAAGCTGCCTACGTACTTTCTTACGAAAGATCAAGTCAAACGTAGTTCAGGTGGAATTTTTTTTTGAGCCGTTCATAGTTCCAGCTCATGCAGGCCAGGAGCATCGCTGAGCCTTAAGCATAGTATTTCTTCAAGAATATGCCATTGATAGGTCTAATACGCAACCTGTCCTTGTCAATAATTTTATAGGCGCTGTTGGTGTAAACCTCTTGAACAACATAGGGATTGTCCCAATTTAAAAGGAACTTGTTACCTATGCGGCGTGAAATGATTATTGGTCTTCGAATTGCAAGAACCAAATCTCCAACTTGAAATGATCGAAGTTTCACTTTCTTGTTAAATGCCTTAGACATTCTAGCTTGGTAACAGTCCAATCTTTGTCGTGCTTTAAGTCTCTTCTCATCTAAAGCTTCTAATTCCTCAAGGCATAAGCGCACATAATCCTCAGTGGATAAACCTTCTTGAATGGCAATCCTTAAGGAAGGAATATGACATTATAGTAGCAACACAGCTTCTATACCATAAACTATTGAATATAGAGTCACTTGAGTTGGTGTTCGATATGTAGTCCGATAAGCCCATAAACCTTATCCAATTCTTTCATACTAATCTTTCTTTGAACGACTCACAATCTTCTTAAGTAGATTACACAGAGTCTTATTGAATGCTTATGCAAAACCATTAGCCCGTGCATGATACATGGAGGAATTATACTGCTTGAAGTTAAATTGAGCACACAGCTTATCCATTACTTTATTGTAGAACTCCCTTCTATTATCAGTGATGATGTAACGAGGAATACCATACCGATAAATGATATTGATTCGGATGAAGTCCACCACATTTTCTTTCTTTACTTCCTTAAGTCCTACAACCTCAGCCCATTTCGAGAAGTAGTCAGTCGCAGCTAAGATGTAGAGATGCCCTACTGAACTTTTAGGAAGAGGACCTACCACATCTAATCCCCATGCATCAAATGGCCAAGAAGTAATAGTTGGATGAAGTGGCTTAGGTGGCTGCCGAATAATATTACTATAAAATTGACATCCTTCATATTTTTGGCATATTCCATGCAATCTTTTACTATTGTTGGCCAATAATATCCGATCCTCTTGATCTTGAAATGCAACTTAGGACCTGATTGATAAGCCCCACACACCCCTGAGTGCGCTTCTTCCAATGCCTTACTTGCTTCATTTTCTCCCAAACAGCACAACCATACTCCATCAAAAGAGTGTCGATATATGGTATTTTTATAGTAGATAAAATGAGATGATCATCACTTTATTTCGACTTTATGTCATGGCTCATTTGGCAATCTTCCATGTTCTAAGTAATCAATCAAGGGTTGACACCAATCTTCCTTTTCAATTTCATAAACAGAAAAACAATTTACTTGCCCATCTTCATCTTCTTCCACTATATATGGCGGTACGACCCATCTCTTGCACATAGGCACCCGAATTTCAAGATTTGGAAGAGCCAATGCTACTGCAAGATTAGCTAAAGCATCTGCTTGCTTGTTTTCCTTTCTTGGCATATGCTCTATACTACTGTTGTCAAACCTAGCCAATTGCTTTATAGCGTCACAGTAAGGGATCAATTTAGGTTTCTTTACTTCATAGAGCAAAAGGATATGATTAACCACTAACTTTGAATCACCAAACACTTGAAGATGCCCATCTTATTTGGCATTTCAAGCCCTAGTAATAGTGCTTGGTACTCAGCTACATTATTTGAGCAATACTGAGTAAAGATTGAATGCATATGGAAGTATCTCTCCCTTAGGTGAGATAAAGATGACTCTAGCTCACGCACCATCACGTCGAGCCGCTCCATCAAAGTACATATTCTAAGGTGAATTTTTAATAAACCATACGTTCTCATCAAGCAAATCTTCAGAAAATTTCCAATCATCTGGAACTGGATGATCTGCTAGGAAATCAACAAGTGCTTAACCCTTTATTGCCTTTTGAGAGATATAAATTATATCAAATTCTTGGAGGAGAAGAGCCCATTTTGTTAATCTTCCCAAAAGAATTGGTTTTGACATTATGTACTTGATGAGATCAGCTTTAGAAATCAACCGAATTGAATGAGCTTATAGATAATGCCTAAGCTTTTGGAGAGCAAACATCAATGCTAAACACATCTTTTCAATAAGTGAATAGTTCAACTCGGCTTTGTTTAAAGTTCTACTCAGGTAATAAAGCGCAACCTCTTTGTCTTTGTCATTCTCTTGTACTAGCAAAACTCCCAATGAGCATTCTTGAGCAGCAGTATAGAGGATCAGTGGATGTCCAAGAATCGATGCTTGTAAAACTGGGGGATTCATCAAGTACTTCTTTGTACTTTCAAAAGCATTATTACATGCTTCATCCCATATGAAAGGAACATTTTTTTTCATCAATCTATGAAATGGATGACATCGATCAGCTAGATTAGAAATGAATCTGCGAATGTATGCCAATTTTCTTTGCAAACTCTTAAGTTCATGCATGTTTCTTGGAGCTGACATCTTTATGATAGCATCAATTTTAGATTGGTCTATTTCAATTCCTCGATGTCGTACAATAAAGCCTAAAAATTTTCCAACTGAGACTCTAAAGGCGCATTTTAGAGGATTCATCTTTAGTTGATATTTCCTCAACCGCTCAAACACTTGTCGTAGATCCTTAAGATGATCCTCCTTTCTTTTTATCTTCACCACTAGGTTATCAACATAACACTCAACATTTTTGTGAAGCATATCTTCAAAAATTTTCTACATTGCTCGTTGGTAGGCCGCACTTGCGTTTTTCAAACTAAAGGGTATAACTTTGTAGCAAAATATTCCTTTTGGAGTATGGAATGCAGTTAGTTTTCTATCATTTGGAGCCATTGGAATTTGATTGTACCTGGATGAACCATCCATGTATGATTGAATTTCATAACCTACTGTGGCATCAATCATAATTTCTGGTATTGGGAGTGGAAAGTTATCTTTAGGACATGCATTATTCAAATCCCTGAAGTCAACACAAATTCGAATTTACCCATTCTTCTTTCTTACAGGCATAATGTTGGAAAGCCAAGTAGGATACTTGACTTCTCCAATAAAATTTGCTTTGATAAGTTTGTTGACTTCTTCCTCGATTTGTGGTATCAACTCAAGATGGAAGTGTCGTTGAGTTTATTTTATTGGACTAACTCCATTCCTTATTGCTAAGTGATGAACAGCTACCTTTGGATTAAGTCTAGGCATTTCAGCATATGTCCATGCAAAAATATCTAAAAACTCTATGAGGAGTTTAACATAGCCCCTTTCTTCTTCAATCAATAAATTAGAACTCAAGAAAGTTAGTCGAGGATCTTCTGACGTGCCAAGATTAACTTCCTTTAAATCATCAACTGAAGCCTTATTTCCTTCTTCAAATGCAAGGGGAGCATCTTTTGCACCTTCTTCAGCTGGAGCCTCATTTTTATTAATTTCTGTAACTGTCACATGGTTAATGGTAGCATTTACCATTTCTTCTATTTCATCAATTTTGCTTGGTGTTTCTTTTTTATGACCACTACAGAATGTTGTTTACCCTTCAACATCTTACTAGTAGAGACCACCCATTTGGTGCATCTCTTCATATGCGAAGGAAACTTGCTACATATGTCTTTTTGGCCGATGATAGTAATATGATCCCTCTTTATTTTGCTTTTCCCCTTCACTGAAGTCGATACCCCAAGTCTTGTATGAATAGAAGTTCTTGAGACTGCTAGCTTTTCAGAGGTTTGAGTTCCAATCCTGTCAAAAACTGAAACATGACTAGAAGAATTTTCCAGGCGATCAAAGACTAAAGTTCTCTCTTCTACCTTTTCTTCGATTTCCCCAATCGTTATATATTGTGAAGTCTCTTTTCTAATTTTCGCCAGAGTGGAGTAGATGGTGCATTATACCCTAAACCGACCCTAGATGACACCATAGGTTGACCCTTTTCTCTTTGTAGCTTGAGAGACTTTTTTGTAGCTTCTTCATTTTTCTTAGTAATCTGTGTTAATTCCCCTACCAATTTAGATGTATTCTCTTGGCCATATCCAGCCTTAGCAAGTAACCTATAGGCATTTGGATCGAAACCATTGGCTCTCTTCGTAGGCAGATCACTATGTTCCACTATAGGACTTTGAGATGGCTTTGTAAATCCCTCTAATTGAGGCTTGCAAATCTTTAAAGACTCAAGATTCGTAACTGGTAGATTTAAATCCCCTAAGCCTTTGATTATTTCAACTTCATCTTTTGAGGATAAAGACTACTCATCCCTTTTCTCAAAAGCATAATGAGAAATAAATATAGGTTTGGGAGTTTTGGCTATAGAGCCTGTACTTACCTTGCCCTTTTCTTCTTTAAATGTCTCTTCTTTGCTGGATGCTTTCGAAGTAGATAACTCCCCTTCCGCTTTAATTGAATTTGCATAGAACTTTGCATCTGTGAAATAAGATTCAGCTATAGCAAAAGGCTTAGAATCAGCATTAATCCTCTTCACCTGCCCGTTTCGATAAAACTTAAAACATTGGTGGAGTGTGGAAGAAACAACACCATTCTCATGCATCCGTGGTATTCCAAGCAACATGTTATAAGAAGTCCTAGCATCAATTATATGGAATAATGCATTTGATTCCATGTCATCCATAATTAATGCTAGTCTGATTTTTCCAAGAGTCATTTGCCCTCAGTTGAAACCTTGGATTACCATGCGAGTTTGTAACAATTTATCCATAGGTATGCCTAACTCCTTCATGGTTTTGAGGGCTAGAATATTAACAGAGGATCCATCATCTATTAAAATTCTATTAACTTTTTGTTCATTAACATAAGCCATGACAAAAAGTTGACAATTGTGCAGTTTAGACCCAAGGAGCAGGTCTTCATCTGAAAAGCATATCTTCATTGTACACGAACTATAAGCAACTCTTTTAGACTCATATTTCTCTTCTTCCTCTTGCTCACAATCTTGTAGGTCTTCATCAATATTATAGCAAGAAAAGACTTCATTGTTAGACTCTATATATCCCTTTGGAAAGAACTCATTTAGGGTAATAGGCACTCTAGACTTTTGCACTAACCTTTCTTCAATTTGGACTGTAGGTGATTTCCTCGTCACTACTTGAGGAATTAACTTCTTCACATACTTCCTTATTGTTTTGGACCTCTTCGGAGCAACCTTTTGCAATAATGCCCTCTTCTTTATTCCTCTACGCCGAGTGATGAGAGTCCACCCTTTGTTAGAGTTATCTTCAATTTTCATGTCCCTAGGTTTAATGCCCCTAGTTAAGTCATCATTTTTCAGGATATTTTGCATATGTTGATTCATGATCTTGCTAGAAAAAACATACCTTACAATCTCTATAGGTTCAAAAGAACCAAACTTTAAAGTGGCAATGCAAGGACTTGTATATGCATTTGCAACAATCATTATACATTTCAGCCAACTTTTGCCTTATATAAAGAACATGTACTTTACATTCAATATAGTCTCATTGGTCATATCATAGCAATCATGTAATTCAAACACGTAGCACGTACCAAATAAATTGTTTGATAATTAAACTCACCTTTCCTTTCGATTTGGGCCTGTAACTTATTGTCTTTCACTTCCTTGGGGATCTCCAATATGTTGTGAGCCTAATTGAATGTATACTTGGTCAATTGTTTGCTAAATAAACGTAATGAAACTTAAACAAATTGAAATATGCATAATATGGATCACTAGCTAGGGTTTGGTATAATAGCAGTGTGACCTTCATGTGTTCATTAACTTATAACTTTTTCTATACTAGTCCAATTTGTATGATTCTTATTTCTAATTAAAACTAACATTAGAGGTACCATATATCTAAATTTCATAACAATTTGACCATTGTGGAATATTTTATGCAATTTAAAAACATGTTCTGTTCTCTGCCCTATTTTTGACCTTAGGTAGTTTTGGGACACCAACTTTGTTTCTTCATATCTTACAACTTGTAAGTCATATTTGTATGAAACTTTGTAGAACATAGATATGTTAAAATGAAACATTTTTCAAGTTGACAACTTTCATCCATTCTGCTTCTAAGGTCCTCATATGGTAGGGTAATTGTGACTGGTCAGAAATAGGGCTGACATCCAGACTAATCTGACTTTTGAAGGCTATAACTCATAACATACATAACCTATTAAGGTGAAATTTATGCCAAAATTTAGCTAAGAATGTACCTATAACTTTCATGTTTTGACCATTTACAGATTATGTCTATAATAAGCTCAAAATTGGCAAACAACTGACTGGATCTTCCCAGGACACTAAGCAGGCAGCTCAAATATGGAATAGGCATGACTTTCTTGCCTATAACACAACATCGGCCCATAATCTGGTCCTAAAATTTTGTACAATACATAACACATATATCTACAATTTTTATGTTTTGAGCTTCCTCAAATACCGACGCTATCATATAGAAACAGAATCAAAACAAAAAGTGATTCAGCTAGGTTCCTCAATGGAACCAGTTCCAGTCCGATGCCAATATCTTTCCACAGACACCAAATTATGCAAAAATATTTATATATCCATGAATCTAAGACACAAAACTACAACTTTAATATTTTGTGTTTTTCAAAAATCAGTCTCTATCATGAAAAAAATGGAGCAGCAACTGACTGTTGCCAAAACAGAATTCTAGAAGTGATATAGTCACTTTACTACCTAAACCATGATCTAACAACATTCAAATCATGATTATCAATAAAGGAAGTGATAAATAACTCACCTGTGACCAGTTATGGT
>CATIWF010067478.1:0-11324 GCA_949630135.1 Balakata baccata
TAAATGTGTATTTGGCTTTAACCTTTCTAACTGAAATAATTGAACATAGTGTCTGAATTGTTAACATATGTGATGCTTAGCTGTCAAATGTTGCAAAGTGATAATATTATATGATCCAAAAAAAATTATCCCTCATTATAAACAGGACTATGTTTCATTATATGCAATATACGACAACATGATATAAGTATAAGTGATATCCATAGGTATAAGGTGTTACATCCTAACTTGGATGTCTTTATCGATATCCATGCGAAGAGGATGAAGGAAACCAGCTATGGCAATGCATGAATAAACAACCAAGGTGCTAGTATGGTTGAATGTTCAAGAGAGAAGAAGAATAAGGCGATAATTAATTGTAAATTAATTTTCTCTAATATGAGCTATTGTATTTTTGGCCTTAAAACCCCTTTTATATGTATTCTATTTTCCCAAGGATATAAGGAATCCAATTTCAAGTAGGATACATAAAAGGGAGTCTAATTTGGACAAGAAGAACCCAATCGGCAGGCTACTGGCCGCACAGGCCTACTGCTTGAGCGCTAGCTAGCCTACAGCGTGCATCACGGGTCTATAGCTCTCAACACGGGCCTATAGCGTATAGGCCTGCTAGCGCACTGCTAGCCCAACCCACTTCCATGCTCACATTAAGCATCACATGCTCACGATGCCTTTCGCGTCCAGGAAACTTTTCCGTGTCCGGAAAACTTTTCCACATCCACAAAACCGTCCAGTCCAAAATTTCTATCTCTTAAACTTGGATGAAATCCAAGGCCCATTTTACTCTTTCATCACACTTTTCTATGCGTGTGACCCAATAGGTTCCCGATTATGTTGGCTACTCAATTTATCATATAATATTGAGCATGTCAAGAGCAGTGTCTAGCCACACATCATGACTCCCAATTAATCAGAAATATTAGTGGTCTAACTCGAACCCTTCCATAGAACAATTATTTGTGCAATTTATCCTTTTACCTCACTATACCCCACTTGGTTCAAAGTATGGACAATGTGTCAACTCCCACTAGACTGACTATATCACACCTAGTTCAAGTGATGTTAGTTTCTTGTCTATGAGACTCATTACTCTAATGAGATATGTCCTTGAAGACCATCTTCAAGACATGTCCACCTCGCGCAAGGATTTCTAAGTAATGCTCTCCACAAGAGGCCACATATATACTCTTCTTCTATCAGGAGTAGTGAATCCCTTATTGGCTATTCAATTACCTTCAAATACATCAAGCTATACCCAATCACTTCCCTAAGAGCGACCTCGAAGAGGCAACAAGGAACAAACTCAAAGTATAGAATCAGTATTCAAGATAACCTTGAGCACTTCAAGTCTAAGGATACTTGCACCATTTCTATGATGAGACTATTACTGATATATGAATAGATAATCCACATAATTGTCTCATGGCAGGTTATTCAATGTACTTGGCTACACTTAACGAGCATCCATATATTAACTTTAAACATCTCATATCTATAGTTTATGAGATCAACTACTTGATCCAATCAAGAAGTATAACATGTACTAGTATATCCGGATTAACAATGTCTCATCTTGTTAATCCTATGACTAGGGATAATTTAGATATAAACACATTTACGCATAATAGGAATCTCACAATCATGATCTCATCATGATTTCCTTCATGTTATGTTATATATCATGACTATATCATTTGGTTTAAGATCTATATCAATTCATATATGCATGAACACCAATATAATGTAAGAATGCTTATATGTATGTGTACATTAAGTGGCTAAAGTGATTGCCTTTAGGGCACCTCTTTAACAATACCATACTCAAAACCAACCTAGACCTCAAACACACCAAAAACCCCTTCAAAGCTTCATTGTTACTTCTCAGGATAAAAGTGAAAAAATAGATAAAAGGGTAGACTCTATTGAGGCATCCTTGAAGAGGTTGGAAATTCAAATGAATAGCTGAAGTAGTTCAGGAAAATAGGAAGGAAAAACTACCAAGTAAACTAGAGCAAGCAAAAGCTATAACAGTTCTTCGAAATGGTAAGGTTTATGATGACAAAGTTGATTTAGATAGTGAATTGGGTAAATTTCCTTGTGCAGATAAATATGATTCTGGAAATAAGAAGAGCTAAAGGATCACAAAGAACAGAAAACAATGAAAATGAGAAGGAAAGGAAACAAGGAGCTTTCAGTGGACCAGAATTTCATAAGGCCAAAGAACTATATAAGCCACCTATTCCCTTTCCTAATCGACTGAAAAAAAAAGCAGCAAACAAGATAAGCAATTTAATGAAATTTTTAATATGCTTTCTAAAGTGCAAATTAATTTACCATTGTTGGATATTGTAAAGACTATGCCTACCTATGCTAAATTTTTCAAGGAGCTAAATTCAAGCAAGCGACGGTATGGCAACAATGAGAAGATAATAGTGTTTGAGACAGCAAGTGCGGTTCTTCAACAAGACTTGCCTTAGAAAATTAAAGATCTAGGAAGTTTCATTGTAGATATAACTATGGGAGATAGAAAGGTAGCCAAGGTCATGCTTGGTTACCATATAAGGCAAATTAAAGCCTATTACCTTGTGTCTCCAGCTTGCTGACAGGTCAATGAAATATCCTAGAGGTATAATTGAAGATCTACTAATCCAAATTGGTAAGTTAATCATACTTGTTGACTTTGTTGTTTTAGATATGGAGACTTCTCCATTAAGGGAGAAAAGGCATATTATTTTACTTGGTTAACCATTCATAGCCACTACCAAAACAGTAATAGATGTTCATAATGGTAAGCTCGCTATGACAGTCTTAAGAGAAACAATTGAATTTAAAGTATTTGATTTTATGACTTGTTCTCCTAATCATCTTTTGATGAATGCACGTATATAGATTATCTGGATTCATATATGTATGATGCTTACTTGCAGGATAGACTAGATAAATTGGAAGTTGCTTTGACTATTAATAGGAAATATTAGTCTTTGGATGGGGAATTAGAAGAAATACATCAAAACCTAAACTCAGCTGAAGCACTAGAAGACAACCTGAACCTGACTTTGAAATCTCTCTCACCTAGAGAGAGGAATATTGAACCTAAACCACCTAGAGTAGAACTTAAAGAGTTCCCTTCAACCCTTAAATACATCTTTCTAAGAGAGGGAACTACTTATCCAGTAATAATAGCTTATAACTTATCTCCTAAATAAGAGAAATCAATTATCAGGAAGTTGAGCAAACTTAGGAAAGCCATTGGGTAGGAAATTTCAGACATTAGAGGCATAAGTCCTACAATGTGTATGTATAGGATCATATTAGAGGACGATGCCAAACCTATTAGGGATGCCTAGAGACGGCTAAATCCTAATATGCGGGAAATTGTGAAGAAGGAGGTTCAAAAGTTGCTAGATGAAGGGAAAATATATCCCATATCTAATAGCAAATGGGTTAGTCCAATTCATGTAGTACCCAAGAAATTTGGGATTATAGTAGTGAAAAATGAGAAAGGAGAGTTAGTGCCTACTAGGACTACCACAAGATGGAGAATGTTTATTGACTATAGGAAGCTTAATGCTGCGACTAAAAATGACAATTTTCCTCTCCCTTTTATTGATAAGATTTTAGAACATTTATTTGGACATGATTTTTATTGCTTTCTTAACGGTCTTTCAGGTTACTATCAAGTGTCTATAGCTTCGGAGGACCAGGAGAAGACCATATTCACTTGTCCATTTGGAACATTCACCTTCAGAAGGATGCCTTTCGAACTGTGCAACGCCCCTGCTATGTTTTAAAGATGTATGTTTTCCATTTTCTCAGACATGCTTAAGGATTGTATTGAAATTTTTATGGATGATTTCTCTATTTTTGTTGCTTCCATTGATGCTTGTTTGAAAATTTTGACTCATGCACTTGAAAAATGCATTGAATGTAACTTGAATTTGAGTTGGGAAAAAAGTCATTTCATGGTAGAACAGGGAATTGTTTTGGACCATATAATCTCTAGAAAATGTATTGAGGTAAAAAAGGCTAAGGTGGATTTAATTGCTAAATTACCACCGCCTACATCGGTTAAAGGCATTAGAAACTTTTTAGGGCATGCAAGTTTTTATAGGAGGTTCATTAAGGATTTTCCAAAGTTGCACATTCTTTAACTGAATTGCTTGCTAAAGATGTTGATTTTGTTTTTATTTATGAATATCTTGTTGCTTTTAACACTTTGAAGGAGAAATTAACTTTTGCACATGTTATTATGATACTTGATTGGTCACTACTCTTTGAGATAATGTGTGATGCTAGTGATTATGCTATTGGGCTGTACTTTAGCAAAGGGTGAATAGGGCTTTGTATGTTATTTATTACGCTAGTAAGTCCTAGATGAAGCCCAAGTTAATTATTCCACTACTGAGAAGAAACATTTGGCTGTTGTGTTTTCTTTGGATAAGTTTAGATCATCCTTGGTAGGGTCTAAAGTAATTATGCATACTGACCATATAGCCTTAAGGTACCTATTGACCAAACCGAATGCTAAACCTAGACTTATTAGGTGGGTATTGCTGCTGCAAGAATTTGGTTGCTTCTAAAAAGAAGTGGAAATTTCGATGTCCATAACAACCATACTCAAAGCAAATAAGATGGAACGCTTTATATTCTATCCTATGAACTCTTCTGCGAAGGCAAAATTTCGATAATAGTGGTTTTGAAAGATCAACTTTGACACACATCCTAGCAAACCTTCCCTTAAACATGTAACCTATTGTAGTGTCAACTCTCAGAGGCAGCCAATTCGTTCACTAATACGAGTAGGAAAATGTTGATCAAAATATTTCAAAGGTAGCCTAGGAAAAGGGACCCATACCGTGAGATGATTGACTTTAAAATTTATAGGGTGAAAATTATGATAACATTTTTGCACTGCTAGGTAGTGTTCTGCAACAACCCAGGGCCCTCATAAAGTGCTCGCTCATATTCATCAGAATTAGCAAATCTGACTATGGGTGTATTCAATTAAGATTTTAAAGGATTTTAATAGATTTAAAAAGTCCAATGATATTCAGTTAAGATTTATAAATATTCTATAAAAGTTAGAAAGTATTCAATTAAGATTTTTAAAGACTTAAAAAAAATTTATAAAACTAAGGTGATATTCAATCAGGATTTCTAAAGACTTAAGAAAACCTATAAAAGTAAGGTAGTATTCAACTAAGATTTATATAAACTCTATAAGAGTAAAGTGGTATTCAAAAAGTCATTGACTTTTATAAATATTATATTTTTAAAGACTTTTAAAAACTCTTACATGAGTGTATTCAATTAGGATTTTAAAAGATATTTATAAACTTATTTTTAAATCAATGACTTTTTATAGATTTTTAATGACTTTCATAAAATTTATAAATTTGTCAATGACTTTCATACAATTTATGAAAAAGTTTATTGAAATCCTATCAGAAAGTAAAAGACTTTTTTTAAGAATTTTGTATATATAAAATTATATAAAAAGTCATTAAAAATTTAATATTTATAAAAATTAATGACTTTTTGAATACTACCTTATTTGAATATCAGTTTACTTTTATAGATTTTTTTTAATTCTTTAGAAATCATAATTGAATATTACCTTATTGTTATAAATTTTTTTTTAAGTTTTTAAAAATCTTAATTGAATACTTCTCAACTTTTATATAATATTTATAAATTCTAATTGAATACTATTTAACTTTTTAAATCTATTAAAATCCTTTAAAATTTTAATTGAATATATTCCTTTAAAGATTTTTTATATAATTTTATATATACAAAATCCTTACCAAAATCTTTCATCTTCATATAGATTTCAATAGTATTTTTCATATAATTTATGAAAATTATTGATAAATTTATAAACTTTACAAAAGTAATTAAAAATCTATAAATTCTACAAAATTATTGATTTAAAAAGTTTATAAATATCTTTAAAAATTATAATTGAATAGACTGTGTAAACATTGCCCGCATCCATTACTTCCATAGCTGATTTGATATGCCATAAGGCATGCAATCTTTTTACCAGATAGTTGTACCCTTTTGATCGACCAATCAACTTGATTATTAGAGCATGAGTCCACTTGCTACGCAATCGACGTTTCTCCTCCGCTGATACTCTGATAGTTGGACATTCAGAATTAGAGTCAGAGTCATAATCCCCTTCATATTCGTCCTCTGAAGTCTCAGGGTCGACATCATAGTTACCATGTCGTGTTTCACAAGGAACCTCATTCATAACTAGATCCCTGAAGGAACCTTATTGAGCAAACTAGAATCATTCATTTTTGCCACCATGCTAACAACATCATCAACATTGGCTGAATGGTCTCCACGTAGTTCAACTTTTTTGTTGCTACGAATAAGCAGGTCATCCTCCTCCGCCGTCAGAGGGCTAGGATTAGGGTTGATGGCGGCGCTCGTCATTCAAAGAAAAAAAATGAAAATTGAGTCTCAATTTTAGAATTGACTTATATTTATTATTGAATAGTATTAATAATTCATTAATTAAAAATTAAATTCAATTAAAATTATATAACTATATTTTATATATAACTAATATTAAAAAGAAAGAAAGAAAATGTTAGAAAGATACAGTAAAAAAAAATAGATAAGATAATTTGTATATAGTAAATAAATTAACAATCACAATGTGCAAGATAATTAATAGACCAGATAATTTGGCGTTGTTTTTTTTATATATAGTATAATATAATAATCAATTATAATTAACAACCATTAATATTTAAATTAAATATGACTTAATTACATAATAATTAAAAGTAGCTGAAATTAATTTTATTATTATTATTATTATTATTATTATTATATAAAAACTAAATGGTAATTAATAACAAGTTCAATATCTAATAATTATATGGAAGATACATTAATAAAAAACTAGTATATTAAAATAACAATATAATATACTTTTCATTGAAATCTATTTAAAGCATTTCATGTTAAGGCATGAAACATTTTAAAAACATTTTTAAGTAGTATTATGTTTATTTCAATTTCGATTAGAAATTTGAAATTATTTTATATAGAAAATCGATACATTAGACATTAGAAAATAATTTCGATTTATTCTATCTTCTAATAGGTTTATTTTATTTTTTTTATACTTTTTAATATAATTAAAATCAATAATATATAAAGTGGTAGACCCAGAATTCAACTTAAGGGGGACAATATATGTAATGTAAAGTGACACCATTAGGTACGCTAAACATTTCAACACTAGTTCATATCGAATATTGATTAACAAACCCAGAACCATAAAGTTAGGCTTTCATTTTCATTTAATTTTTGTAGATGAGATGAAGAATTCAAACTTGATGAAGCTCTTCAATCTCTAATAAGAGGATTCATATCATTAATCACCAATTAATAGATTTCTTTTACTAGTTGTTTTGGTGTTATGAATATTTTCTATTCCTAGATATTTGGCTATTTTCAAGAATAAAAGAAAAGCACAAACTAAAAATACACAAAAAAACAAAACTGATTACTGTTAAGATGAAAATCTGGTTCCATGCAACTAATTAAGTACAACATTCATATGTAACCTCTTAAAAAAAATAAACAAAATAAGTTTCAACTATCTAGATAATAGTTCAATTTTTTTTAACTGAGAGAAAAAGAAGCTTAATAACTGAAAAAATTAATGAGAACTTAATGTTGTGAATGAAAAAACCACTGAATTTTAATAAATCTCCCCTATATAGAGGCCTAAGTCACATATATGTAGGATACACTTAGCTTCATTTTCTTTTTCTTCTACTATAAATTTCAGTCAAGAAGGATAAAAATGGAAAAT
This sequence comes from Balakata baccata, assembly GCA_949630135.1. Lineage (NCBI taxonomy): Eukaryota > Viridiplantae > Streptophyta > Magnoliopsida > Malpighiales > Euphorbiaceae > Balakata > Balakata baccata. The sequence continues at coordinate 7,844 of CATIWF010067478.1, forward strand.
AAAAAATTTATGGAAAGTTAAATATTAAAATATTATATTGAGTGAGGTTGGGCTGAAAAATAAAAAATTGAAAAAAGTAGGACTAAATTAGAAAAATAAAAAATTTATAACATAACAATTTTTTTTTTAATTTAGGAGACTGGCCCCACATGCCACCCGGCCAATATATATATATATATGATCAAATACAATTAATTAATTTTGAATTTTATATTGATAAAATGCAATTCAATACTTTATTTATATTGCTATAATTTTTTTTTTCATATGTACTACGTTTACGCATATAATTTATCTGGTGGAAAAAAAATTGTAACTTTTTTCTTTTATTTTTTTAATAACTTATAAGTTTCTCAATTCATCAACTTTAAGATGTTTTATCTACAGTGAGATTATATTTGCTCTTTTTTATCGACCGATATTTATATTTATGTATTGGTTCTGTAGTTAAGTGATGTTCTAAAAATTTTGATTAATTAATATATTAATTTATAAAAACATACAATTTGATCACTTGCATCAAATATAAGCAAATCTATAAGAACATAATCACTAAAAATATAAATAATATTTTAATTTTTAATCACATCTAATTGAACATATACTATAAGTAATATTACCATTGATGAACTTGCAAATAAGAAGTAAAATCAATAATTATAACCGACCTACACATTTTTCACTTAGTTTTTTATTAGATTTGTAGAGTAATTTTTATTAGTCTAGTTAAATAAAATCTTAATAAAAATAGACTAAAATAAGTAAAAAAAAAATGAATTTTATATAATTAAAAAGTAAGTTTATATAATAAAAAATAACTAATTTTTATAAGTACTAGGGTTTACATAAGATTTTTATAGACTCATTTGGTTAAAGCCTAAGCCTGTTAAAATTCAAAGCCCATAAAAATTTAAAACTCATATCTATGAGGAGGGGGCAAAAAGTAGTTAGGATAAAACTCCTATAAATGAGGAGTAAAATTGTCAAAGTAATGGCTATAATATCTTGGCATTAAGGTAGTTAAAGAAAGTGCAGAGAGTGGAGATCATAGGCAACGGTTATTCTGGTCTTGAAGCTATAAAAATGAAGAACATTTACAGTGTAATGCCCGTAATTTAGGTCTGGATAATTAATATGTTTAATTGCCGCAATTAATATTATTAGAGTCTAAAATTGGGGTTTAAAGATTAATAAAAGATTTTATTTTTGTTGTGGGTGATTTAATTAAAAAAATATAAAGTTGAGAAAAGTTATAAGAAAGAAGTAAAAGTCAAGATTTTAAATGGATATTTGGCAAAAACAAGGAGGGACCAAAGTGACATCTTTACTAAAGTATAAAAACTCTTCTTCTTCCTCATTAACATCAGCCCCAAACCCTAACTTTTCCACCCAAATTCGTGCTCCTTCTTCACCCCTCCATTTTCCTACCTTTTTTCACTCAAAGGAAGCTAAAATCACCAAAAACTAAAGGAAAAATCACTTATATAGCCCAAAACCCTTTAGAAAGGAAGAAAGAAGAAGTGGTTGAAGTTAAAGAAGTCATTTTCTTGGAGAAAGAAGAATGGAAGAAGCTAAACACTCAAATATATATTGTTTTTGGTAAAGGAAGAAGTAAGCGAAGCTAAAAATCATCTTGTCTTCTTCTTTTCTCTTGTTTTCTACCATTTTTGTACTTGGTGGAGACACATTTCATATGGGTTATTTCTTTAGTCTAGTTATAGTTTTGAAGAGTTAAAACTTTCTTTTAGGTTCTAGATTAGTTAAAGAAGAAACTTGACATGAATTTTAAGTTAAAAGAGATAGTTTGATAGTTAAAGTTGGGTTTATGTTTAAAAAGTAGAGTTATATTATATATGTTTGTTCTTTGGCCTAAAAGAGGCATGTTGATGTCTTGTTAGGTGATATAGAGGGTGGTGGTGACCCCCAAAAGGAAGACCAAGCTTGAGGGCTTAAGGTTTTTGAAACTCTATTTAAGTTTAGTACATATATGCATGTTTATTCTTAAACTCATATCATTTGCATTTTTGAAATGGTGGTTGTTATATCTTGAGATGATGATTGGCATAATATTGATGTTGGAAATGATAATTATGATGATTTATGACTATTGAGGATGTCTATAAATTTAATCTAATTGTTGGTGAACTATGGTATTTGTGATGTTGCTGGAATTTGGTGGAATAGCCTTGATTCCTTTAGCCATAACTCATGTTATATAACTCAGATTCGTATGAAACTAGTTGGAAATGAAACTATACACATAGAGCTAAAATTTTTATGGAGAACATGGATTCGAATTCTGTTTGTAAATAGGCCAAAAATGGGCTACAAATGTCTGATATGGAGCTGTCCATAATATCCTGGGCAAAATTTCATTGAACAACTTGTGATTTTTGAGCTATAACTTATGCTATAAAATTTGGATTTATGTGATTCTTGCTGCATATAAAAGCTAAGACATTAAGCTAAAACTTCTTAGAAGACCACGATTATAATTCAGTTCCTAAATAGGTGATAAATTCATTCCAATATTATGGCAGAAATCTGATTGGAAAGGAATATTAGGAATTTGGTCTCATAAATATTGTATGACATATATATATGTTAAATTGTTGGAATTTTCTTTCTTTGCATATAATTATGTATTTTATATGAGGTTTGTAAGCTCTAGTAAGGTAAATTATGTCATATGACATGCAAGTATGGACTGAGATAAAATTATAACCTATTGTGTTGAAATAAATTATGAATATGTATAATTGCCCATTCCTCTTTACAAGGATGAGACTTAGGATAGATGACATGCTATTGAGGGTCTTTTACGGTACCATAGGAAATTTCTATATGATTCTTAATTATTGGACAAGGTGGTTTAACCTCGGAGAGCGCTCTTGTCCATTATGCTAGCAACTTAATCATGTTATTAAATCAAGGTGGCTTAAGCTCGGAGAGCGCCCTTGATTCAAGCTCATGACGAGCATAATTATAGGAATACATAGATAGGTGAATAGGGTGGCTTAAGCTCGAAGAGCGCCCCTATTCACAACCCGTTATCCAGTTAGTCCGATTTTTGAGTAACTGGGATGTTGGCTAATTAAATAAGTTGAATAAATGGAAATGACTACTTGTTACATGATTATTGAATATTTTATGATATATGATATGTGACATAAGAATGTATAATGTCCTTAGGTTCAGCTGACTATGAATAATTTATGGTTAATTATTAATATGATCGGTATATTCACCTTGATTGTCATTTCATTGAAATATGTACATAATTTGTAATATGAGATAAGTATGCTATGTATGTTATTAAATGATTACATGATTTTGGGCAAATATATATATATATATATATATATATATATGCATGCTTGTAGTATTTTAAATGTATATTTTATATATGTTGAACATTATTTTGGCATTAGCATAAGTATACATGTGATATGTCATCCCATGGTTGCATGAATTTATATGC
>CATIWF010067484.1:0-12192 GCA_949630135.1 Balakata baccata
TCTACTTCATTACCTTAATTATGATCGCTCATAATTCAGGTATTTGTATATTGTGAGATACAAATTTGAAACATTTGAAATGTTCAAAGAATTCAAAAATGAAGAAGAGGAACAATTCAGCAAAAGTATTAAGACACTTAGATTAGATCAAAGTGAAAGAATACTTAAGCTAAATGTTTCAATGGAAAATAAAAGATAATGAGATTTTATCTGAATGAACCATATCTTATATGCCATAGCATAATGATGTGGCTAAAAGAAGTACTCAAACCTTGTTAGACATGGTAAGGTACATAATAAGCTTTTAAAATTTCTTAAAGTTCCTTTTATGGTCATGCATAAAAGACATAATAACTTATCAGTTAGTTGATGTTATTTCATATAAGATATAAAATAACATAAAGCCTATTCTTTTAGAAATGAAAGTTTAGAATTGTCCTACTTAAGAGAAGTAGATAATGTTGGATTAGTTAAAAGCTCAATTTAACCCAACGTCTATATGTGGGATAACAAATGAGAGTCATTTGGTTGTCAGCATTACCATTATTTGAATAAAAGGTGTTTGTTCAAAGTATGCTATCTTTCAAACGAAAGAGTCTCTTCTATAAGAACATAGTAGAAGCAAGATTGAACTTAATGAACTTCAAACATACTTAAGCAAACATGAATCAACTGATATAGCCCAAATATGTTATTCATATAGATGAAGTAATAGTAAGACTTTATGAAACACAAGAGCTTTATAAGTAATGTAGGATACGAGTTGTTCCCAAGGGATATAGATCTCTTATAAGTGAACAAAATGGTTGTATTGTTCATAGAGGATAATGAGCCCACTACTTATGAAGAGATTCTGAAAAGTTTAGAATATGACTAATGATTATAAGCCATAAGTTGAATACGGATTCCATGTATGTAAACCAAGTAGGGACTTTGGTTGATCCACTTAATGGGACAAAGCCCCATTAGGAGCAAATGGATTTTTATGAAGACCGATATGGAAGGTAATGCATTTGCTTATAAAGCTAGAGTTGGCAGTTAGAAGACATCGTTAAAGACAAAGGTCGACTTTGACAAGACTTTTTTACTCCATATACTATGCTTAAATCCATCATGTTACTCCTAGTCATTGCTACTCATTGTGATGAGATTTTGAAAAAGGATATGAAGATAGGTTTCATACTGGAAATCTAACTTAAGATGTGTACATGACACAACTTAAGATATTCATATCTGATGATGGCGAAAGAAGATGCAAATTGCAAAATTCATTAATGGATTAGTGCAAACATTCGGGAGTTGAAATATCCAAATTGATGAGGTAATCAAAGAGTTTGTTTTCTCACAATATGTGGATGAATCATGTGTTTTCAAGAAGGTTAGTAGGAGTGCTATTGTGTTCCTAGTGAAGTATATGGAAGACATATTATTAGTAGGAAATGATCTTTCAATTCTAAGTTAGTCAATTTGATATGCTAAAATAATTCTCCAAGAAGGATTTTAAAAGTAACCTGCTAGAAAGGGATTAAGATCTATAGAGATAGATCTAAAAGGTTACTCATTCTTTCTTAGTCTACATAGCTAAAATGATAAAGTGGTTAGCATGAAGTAGTCTATGAGAGGATCTATTCCTATGATCGATAGGATTACCCTCTCTAAGTTTTTATATCCAAAGACATAAGACAAATAGACTAGCATGGATGTGATTCCATAAGCTTAGGCTTTTAGATTCATTATGTACTATGCTGTGTACTAAGCCCAATAGATATCACGCTATGAGCGTCATGAGTGGATATCAATATGATCTTGTTAAAGATTTATGGGTGACCGTTAAGAACATCCTTAAATACTTGAGAAGGATTGAGGATGTATTCTTGGTTTAAGGAGATAGTAAACTTAAGGTAAGCAGGATTATGGATGCGAAAATCCAATTCGACAAGGATAACTCAAAATCCTAGTTGTGCTATGTATTCACATTAAATAGTTATCCAGTCAATTGGAAGAGTTCCAAACAGATTATGACTGCAGATTCCACAACTGAAAGTAAATTACAACTTCCAAGGCAGCTGAGGAAGCGGTTTGGATAAGGGAAGTCATCATAAAGTTAGAAGTGATTCATAATATTGTAAATCCAATATGATTGGAACAACAATAGAGCCATTGCATATGCAAAGGAATCATGGTCTTATCAAAAGGTCCAAACATGTACTTAACATTATCAATTGATTAGAGAAATCAATGATAGACATGAAGTAATGAGAGAAAGAGTTCCTACTAATAAGAAAATATCTGATCGAGTCACTAGATCAAAACCCTAAAAGGAATATGATAGTCACATCCTCGACCATAGTGTAATATACAATAGTGATTGGCTTTAGTGCAAGTGGGAGATTGTTAGAGATGTGCCCAAAAGGCAATCGACTCAGGCACTTAGTGTACATATTCATAAATGCATTCTTTCATTATATTAGTATTCAAGCACTTAGTGAATTGATATAGATTTTAAACTGATTAATGAAAGTCCATGACATGAAACATAGCATGAAGGAAATCATGATGGGATCATGATAATGAGACTCATATCATGTGTAATTATGTTAGTATCTAAATTATCCCTAGTCATAAGATCAATAAGACATGACATTGTTGATTTAGATAGACTAACACATGTTATACTCCTTGATTGGATCAAGCAGTAGATCTCATAAGTTGTGAGCATGAGATGTCTAAAGTTAACATATGGATGCTTGCTAAGAGTAGTCAAGTACATTGGATGACCTGCTATGAGACAATTATATGGATTATCTATTCAAATGTGAATGATAGTCTAATAATAGCAATGGTGCATGTATCCTTAGACTTGAAGTACTCAAGGATATCTTGGATGCTAATTCTGTGTTTTGACTTCATTTCTTGTTGCCTCATAGAGGTCGCTCATAGGGTGGTGATTGGATACAACTTGAGGTATTCAAAGGTAATTGGGTAGCCAATAAACGATTCACCACTTCTAATAAAGGGAGAGTATACCCACGGCCTCTTATTAGGATCATTACTCGGAAATCTCTAGCTAGAGTAGAAATGTCCTGAAGATGGTCTTCAATGACATGTCTAATAGAGTAATGAGTCTCAAGGACAAGATCTAATATCACTTGGGCTAGGTGTGATGTAGTTAGTCTAGTGGGAGCTAACACATAGTCTATGGTCTGAACCGAGTGAGGTATAGTATGGTGAAAGGACGAATTGCACATATTGTTGTTTATGGAAAGGTTTTTAGTCAAACCACTGACTTTTTGGTCAATTGGGGGTTATGATATGTTGCTAGATACCGTTCATGACTTTCTCGAATTAATTGTTAATTCGGGTGCACCATAACTGGAAACGTAATGGGTCACATGCATTGGAAGTGTGAAGAATGAGTAAAATGATCTTGGATGAGATCCAAAATTATGAGAGAATTATTTAGAATTGGATTGTGATGGGATCACGGGAAAAAAATTTGGAAAAATTGCTCGGGGAGAGTTGCAGGCCCGCGTGGGCCTGTGGCAGGCCAATACCTGCGAGCTGGGCAAGCCCAACGCGCAGGCAGCTAGCTTAATTGGCCAAATTGCCAATTTAGCCCCTAAACCTATTTTGGTAATTTTTCCAATCCAAGGGTGTTTAGAAACATCTATAAATAGTATTTTTCATGAGAAAAATACTATAGCCTCTATAGAAAATTATTAGATAATTTTTCTTCAATTTTATCTCAAAAACATATATCTTTACTAGCATATAGATGTGTTTAAGGCTTAACCTTGTGAGGTTTCATTCTTCTTTTCCGCATGGATTAACATTAGAGTTAATCTAACATTGAATTGTTGTGGTTTGCGACAACCCAACAAGAGGAAAATTTGGAAAATTAACATAAGAAATTAAAGGTATAATTTCTAACTATATTTTAATTGAATTAGGTTTAATGGCACAAGTAGAATCCTTTGATTCGAGTTTTGAAAAATTTTATTTGCCACTGCATTTTATGAATGTGGTTCATCCTGAAAACCTAACAATATATTCATGCAATACAACTAAGCCTAATTAATTGGTGCTACAATTCTCTCCCCCTTAAAAATGTTTGGTCCTGAAATATACCTGTTATGTTGTCATGGAACAATTAAGGATATTGAGCTCTCATCACTTTTTCTCTTTCCCACATAGCTTCCTCAGCTATATGGTTCCTTTATAACACTTTCACTAAGGGAACTCACTTATTTCCAAGCTCTTTTATCTTTGTAGCTAGAATATGAATCGGTTCCTCTTCATATGTCAATTCTTATATGTCATCAACTGATATGTAATAAGAAGGATTTGATCGATATCGTCTTAACTTAGAAACATGAGACATATTATGGATCTAACTCAAATCCAAAGGTAGAAAGAGTCTATAAGCAATTGATCTGACTCTTTCCAAAATCTCATATGATTCTATAAACCTCGGACTCAACTTGCCTTTCTTGCCAAATCTCAACACTTTCTTCCAAGGGGATACTTTCAGAAAACTTTATCTCCCACTTCATATTCAATATTTTGTCTCTTGAGATCAGTGTATGATTTTTGTCTTTCAGCAACTGTCTTTAGTTTCTCTCAAATAATCTTCACTTTTTGCTTCAGTTTCTTACACTAAGTTTGGGCCTACTATCTTTCTTTCACTGAGCTCCATCCAATATGATGGTGTCTGACATTTCCTACCATATCATGCCTTGTATGGAGCCATCTAAATGTTGGTATGATAACTGTTATTATATGTAAACTCCATCAAAGAAAGATACTTATCCCAGCCACCATCAAACTCGATATCACAACTCCTCATCATATCTTTCAAAATCTAGATAACTCTTTCAGACTGACCGTTTATTTGGGGATGAAAAGTTGTGCTAAAATCTAATTTAGTGCCTAAAGCACTTTGAAGGCTCTTCCAAAACCAAGATGTAAACTGAGCATCTCTATCTGATATAATGAGATAGGCACACTATAAAGTCGCACTATCTCATTAACATAAATCTATGCTAATTGATTCAACAAATAATCTTTTCTAACAAGTAAGAAATGTGCTGACTTCATGAATTTATCCACAATCATCTATATTGTATCATGTCACCTCGATGTCAAAGGCAATCTAGTTACAAAATCCATAGTAATATGCTCTCATTTCCATTCCAGAATAAAGATCAAATATAACAAACCCAAAGGCACTTGATGCTCGGCTTTCACTTATTGACAAATCAGACACCTGGTGGTATACTCTGTGCTATTCTTCTTCATTCCTTGTCACGAATAACTATTCTTTAATTCTTGATGTATCTTGTTACTTCCAGGATGCATAGTATATTTACTTTTATGAGCTTCCTTTAATATCCTTTGTCTGAGATCTTTAACATTAGGTATGCACAGTCAACCTCGATAATACAGTCCACTATTTAGACTAATGGTAAACTCGAGTCTCTCACCCTTAGACACAAACTTTGCCAATTCAATCAACTTTTCATCTTACTTTTGTGCATCCTTAATCTCTTGAGCGAGAATGGGCTGGATGTGTAACTTTGCTACTATCTTTCTACTCAATGCATCTACTACCATATTAGCTTTACCTAGGTGGTAGTCAATTGCACAATTATAATCCTTGATTAACTCAAGCCATCTTCTTTGTCTTAAATTCAACTCCTTCTTTGTAGACAAATACTTTAAACACTTATGATCAGTATAGATAAAACACTTTTTCCAGTATAAATAATGGAGCCAAATCTTTAATGTAAAGACTATGGTTGCCGATTCTAAATTATGAGTAGGATAGTTCTTCTCATATGGCTTCAACTATCCTGAAGCATAAGCAACTACTCTTCCTTCTTACATTAGCACATAACCCAATCCATTGTGAGATGCATCACTATAAATGACATATTTTCTATCATGGATCAACTGTGTCAAAACAGGAGCCTCTATAAGCATACTCTTCAACTAATCAAAATTGGGTCAACACTTGTCTATCCAATCAAATGTGACATCTTTTCTCAAAAGTCTTGTCAAAGGAGAGGCAATTATCGAATAACCCTTAACAAATCTTCTATAATAACCTACAAGATCAAGAAAACTCTAAATCTCAGTCATGTTATGTGGAAGCCTCCAATTCACAATCGCCTAAAGTTTACTAGGATCAATCCTAATACCTTCAACAGATACAATGTGTCCTAGAAATGTCACTTTATATAGTCAAAACTCACATTTCAAGAGCTTGGCATAAAGCTTATGCTCCCTTAATGTCCGCAACACTATTCTTAGGTGCTTTTCATGCTCTACTAGATCTCTAGAATAAATTAAAATATCATCAATAAAGACAACCATAAACTGGTCTAAATATGGCCTGAAGATCTTATTCATAATATCCATAAATGCCGCTAAAGCATTGGTCAGCCCAAATGGCATAACCAAAAACTCAAAGTGACCATATCTAATCCTGAACATCATCTTAGCTATAACCCCCATCTTCACTCTCAACTAGTGATAACCTGATCTTAGATCAGCATCTTTAAGTTGATCAAAGAGATCATCGATTCGTAGCAACGAATATCTATTCTTAATGGTCACTCTATTCAACTGCCGGTAATCAATTCATAAAGATCTATCATTCTTCCTCACAAATAAAACTGGAGCACCCCATGGAGACACACTCGATATGATAAAACCCTTATAAAAAAGCTATTGCAATTGCACCTTAAGCTCCTTCATTTCTGATGGTGCCATCCTATATGGTGTCATGGATATAGGTATCATACTAGGAGTAAGCTCAATTGAAAATCAACCTCTCTTAGGACGTAAACCTGGTAATTCCTCTATAAATACATCTAAAAATTCATTAACTATTGAAGTATCCTTAAGATCTGGACCTCCCTTTTGGGTATTAATGACATGTGCCAAATTAGCTTTACATCATTTTCGCTCTGAGCTTTTAGCATAGTAATAATCTGTGATTGCTATGGAAACAATTCACTTTTTACTATTACTTCTTCTTGCTCAACTATCTTGAGTTTCACACACTTGGACTTACAATCAACCATTGTCTCATGTCTTGAGGGCCAATCCAAGCCCAAGATAGCATCATATTCGTGAAAAGGCAACTCAGTCAAATCTGCAGGAAATTCTTTCCCATGCACCATTAAAGGACAATCTCTAAATACTTTACTAACTCTTACATTGTGTCCCAATGGATTCATAACTTCAATCTCAAACTCTAAATCTCTTTTGGTCAAATTATACTAACTAAATATATTTGTACAAATATATGAATGCGTAGAACCCGAATCTATAAATGCACAAATACCAAATCAATATAAAGAAGTCCTAGTATTAGGGGAACTATGGCTCTCCGCCATGCTAGGGTTAAGTTCTATCGAACACATCCCCTATAGTCTTGTAAGTTGGCAGAAAAGTAGCCCATATCAGAGTGATATAAGACATATGCATGTATACATGACAATCCTTTTCTACTTAGGTCTAGAAACACCTAAACCTATGTTTTGATACCAACCACCTGTGATGCCCTACCTATATAACAGGACTATGCCTATTATATGACCCTATAACAGGAACAATCCCATTGCATAGGCAGAATGCCACTATCTGAGCTTATTTCACATATGTTAAATTAGAATCATCATCTTATATAATAAAGCCAAACATATTTCTTTACATATAACCCTAGCACATATTTTTTTTCCATATCATATATAACTACATATGGTTTTAGGCTTCAAGCCTCAAATATATATATATATATATATATATATATATATATATATATCACAAACTTTATCATTTTATAAGCCGTGTTCACTATTCCTAAATGCATGTTTATACATAATACAAAAATATGATAGCATTGACCCATAAACCAAATCTCAGATATGTTCTCTGGATATGGGCACTATATATATATATATATATATATATATATATCACAAACTTTATCATTTTATAAGCCGTGTTCACTATTCCTAAATACATGTTTATACATAATACAAAAATATGATAGCATTGACCCACAAACCAAATCTCAGATACGTTCTCTGGATATGGGCACTATCTTCTTTTCAACTTCAAACTCTAATATCTACAAGCTCTTAAACCTAGATGAGAAAAACCCCATGCTAAGCTATCTCTAGCTTAGTGGTACATATATGCATTGAAATTTTTCCATGCAATCATACAAGAGCATAACATACAAATATATGATGGCATATGAGCATATAAACCAATGCATAAGCAAAATGGAGAGATAACTTATCAAATACATGCAAAGCCTATGTTCATGGCATATTACATTTCTTATTCTTTACATATTATACCTTCTTATACTATTTCCATGACTCATTACTTACTATATTATATAGCTTTACTGCATAAACTAATGTACTTCATTTCTCTTATCTAATAAATAAATAGCCCAAGCCTCATTCCCAGACTAGCCAAATACAAGGTGTTAAGTAGGAGCACTCAGTCCAAAGCTAGTCACCCTACTCACTCACTATAATATATGTGCTCGTCCGAGCTCTTAAGTCAAGTGCATTTATAACCAAGCTTTAGCTATCCTGACTAAGTATAATAATATATATGAGTACTAGGATCAGAAGCACTCAGTCCAGAGCTAGTCACCTTAATCCTCACTCATATATTTCATTGATACATATTGCTTATCCTATTTATGATGCATCATCTACCCTAAAGTAGTTCTCAGGTAGAGAAATGGGCATTTATATCATTGTTTCACCTCTTTTTAATTTCTTTCCTTTATGTTTCCATCATATTACATATAGCATATTCTTGTTTTGCATATCATAATTAGGTTCATAAACATGTTCTCATATGATATAACATCATACTCTATCATTTAGGTATGTTCAACATGTCTCGGACACATTTAAACATCATTTGAACACAATTTATTTTTATTGTGAACAGTATCTTTATAGCCATGAATTTTTCACTAGGTGTGAAGTCTAACCGTGAAGCATTTTGGAATAAGATTCATTGCCATGACAGTTTTTAGCTAGGTTGTGACACTAGTTGTGAAAGAGCCTAATTTGTTCCTATGACCAAAATTTGCCAAAACTTCTAATTCTAAACACTTCCTAAACATATATAGCAATCATTAATGAGCATTTAACATAATCATACTCAAGTTTACATGACTCAAATCATTGCATATTAGGTCCACAACCAAGCTTAACAACTCAGGTTATACATACAATTCATATTCAAAGCACATATGACATTATTGTGCTCATTCAACCTTGTATGCATATTCAATTACCTAATTTAATTTTCCTAACATTTGAACATGACATTTCATCCTTTCATAATTCATAATATTACCTTATTCATCAAACAAGCACACTTAAGCTACATTAATGCACATAATACATCATTTACATGCATTCATCATATTCAAAAGGTAAATAATAATGTAAATATGTACAAACCTCTACAAAGAGCTTGACCAAAAACCAAACTAAAGACCTACTCTACTCTCTTTGATGTCCTGCCTCTTCTCCTTGTTTACTTATCATAAGCACATCAATATATCAAATTCCATCTCTATGGAAATATAGCAAATATGTAAAAATAACCAACGCTTCCCAAACTATGGTTATTATGCATGTTTCTAACTTAATCTCATGGTTTCATACTTCCAACAACCTCAAAGAACACTTTTCTCATGAAAATCCATCACCCTTTTTTCCACCATAACCCATTCTCAATAGTTCTTCACCTAACAAACACAATCTCTTCATATAGCTTCATAATCATAGGAAAGAGATGGAATTCTCATGTTTTCTTACCTCTTGATATCTAAAATCACTCTTGATCATGCAAAGAAAACGAGCTCTCTCTTGCCCCAACTTTCTATCTCCTCCAACTCTTCTTCTATATTGACAAATCATTCAAATTTCACTTTGATCTTTGTTTCTTTCTTGGTTTTGGTGTTTGATCATTCAAAAATCCATGCAAAATCACTCACTTAGGGTTCTTAGCGTGTATGAATGGTGCTTAGGGTTTGAGAGTTGATAAGGTGGTGAAAAATGAAGATAAGATTGTGTAGAAAGGTTATATACCAGTACATTCATAGCCATGAACAAAACCTTCTCAACTATGAATGTCCATTGCAGCAATCGCCTTAAACAGTTAAATCTTAACCTTTACCACACCATTCACAACCATGAACACCTTGCTCACAGGCGTGAATCATGCTTTTCACACTTTTCTTCATTTCTTTCATCACTCTTTTCAAACCAAAGCCAAAATTGACCAATATACACTACATATACCTCATGTATGCCCTCATATACCTCAAATATACCTATTATAAACTCACTTTAAGTCACATATTCATGCATACAACTAAGTTTATTTAATAATGTTACAAATCAATCACCCTACGGCCAATAATATCCCTTTTTTTTATTTTGACAATCAAACTAAGCAAAAATGTAAAATTAAAGGTGCATAAATGAAATTAAGGAGCAGGAAAATAAGTACTTCGTGCAACACCCTCCCATATATCATAAGTATACCCTATAATATTACAGACTAGTTAGCTATATCCTGTTCAAATTTAAAACTTTTTCATTTTAAGTTACCATCATATTCTATGTAAGTATATTCATTTAGACTTGCTTGTCTAACTTATAAAATATACCCTGAACTAGTTAACACTAGTTCCTGTTTACCAGCAGAATCATATATAATATAATATTATGGGCCTATAAGACCCTCATATCATGCGTCTCAATTATATCTAGTTGAGCTATATCTATTTCTTCTTCCCTTTTTCTTTTCTTTTCTTTTTCTTTGTCTTTGCATTATGTTACATGATTACAAAATAACAATCATAATTAATTACATTTACATAAATAAATAAATGAATAAATGCATGTTATGAAAATGCTCGGTCTATCATCCGGGGTATTCACAATCTCCCATTGGCATAGGCTTGTCATCTCCGTTGTCAATTGCTAACTCAACTATATCTTGGCTCTATTACCTGCGTGTACATAAGAACACACTAAGCTATTCATAGCATAGTAATACAAATATGCATATTAACACTAACACGTAATCATATAATTTGTGACTTATAGAAATTTTATGGACACAATCATATTTAGATCACATAATCATAGAAATGTCAAAACATTTCATGCTCATGCAAATAATACATATTTATTCATTGCTTCTTTTATACATGTTCAATTGATTAATAGAATACATAACTTTTCTTTATTGTGTTATCCCGTTATGATAACATTTCATGTGTTTATACCCTAAGATAAATATCACAAAGTTAACCATTCAACAATTCTTTTAATACTCATTTACCAATCAACGTATTGACCTCTTGGAGGCTCGAGCATATAACAATCATAAATGAGAGTTAAACCTCCAGAAGCTTTAACTCTTTTAATCAAGATTGGTAATTGAGTGGATCATCGATCCTTCTTATCTGTTATTTGCACATTTCTCTTAACCACTTCCTAAGGTGATTTAGAAGCTGTCATGTACTTTTAGTTATGGAATCCACAACCATCACCTATTTGGAACTCTTCCAATCAACTGTACAACCATTTAATGTGAATACATAGCATGACTAGGATTTAAGTTAAGCTTGTCGAATTGGATGCTAGCATCCTGCTTACCTTAAGCTTACTATCTCCTTAAACCAAGAATACGTCCCCAATTCTTCTCAAGTATTTAAGGATGTTCTTAACAGTCACCCATAAACCCTTGACGGGATCATATTGATATCCACTCATGATGCTCATAGCATGATATCCATTGGGTCTAGTACACAACATAGCACATGATGAATCCAATAGCCTAGGCTTATGGAATGTCATCTATGCTAGTCTATTTGTGTTTAGACATAAAAACTTAGAGAGGGTAATCCTATTGTTCATATGAATAGATCCTCTCATAGACTACTTCATGGTAACCACTTTAGCATCTTAGCTATGTAGGCTAAGAAAGAATGAGTAACCTCTTAGATCTATCTCTATAGATCTTAATCCCCTTTTGGTAGGTTACTTTTAAAATCCTTTTTGGAGAATTATTTTAGAGTAACAAATTGACTAACTTAGAAATGAGAGATCATTTCCTACTAATGGT